>JAJHUR010103409.1:1678-27566 GCA_027495735.1 Lutjanus campechanus
GTGTGTGTGTGTGTGTGTGTGTGTGTGTGTGTGTGTGTGTGTGTTGGGGCAAATACATATTTGCCACGTTGAAGCTCCTGCCAGCTCAGAGATCAGAGTTTAAGCCCTCCCCACACCTGTCAGCAGGCAACCCTGACAGGGCAAAGAGGGGTAGCTGGGTATGCTGCACCGACCGCAGCTCACCCTCTTTCAGAACACCAGGGTTGGCGTGAAGCATGTGGCCCCTTTGACCTCACCTTCCCCTCTCTGGCTCTCTGCCGAGTTTGAAATAGACTCGTGTTCCGCTCTGCACGTCTTTTCTGTTTCACCGCACTGGTCATCTTCATTAGAAACTGGCCACCGTGTCCAGGTAAAGAGAGGTTTAAGCTCCAGTGGATGGGCAGGTATTGTCAGGTTTTTAACGCCGTCTGAACTTGGTAAAAGAAATTAAGTTTTCTTTTGCTATCCCTCTTTTACTTTATAGTGTCTTAGAAGGTCAAATTGTTAAAACTTTATGTTTTTAGTTGTACCTTTTGACATTCAACAGTGAGGTTATCCTTCCTGTTTTGCTTTTGCTTGTCTCCTACCTGATGAGCAGTATGCTGTGGTGCAGAGAGGACAGATAATAAATCAGAAAGAAATAGAGCTGCAGTGATTAGTTGATTAATCAACATTTACCTTGACAGAAAATAATTGCCAACTATTTTGATAATTTATTACATGTTTTTAGTTATTTTCTAAGCAGAAAAGGTCAAACATTCATTGGTTACAGCTTTTCAAAAGTGATTTTCTTCATCACATACTATTTAAATTATAAAAATATAACCAAAATAAATAAACCAAATATCTTTTATGTGTTCAGCTGATACCAACAATCACCTGCTTCTCATGGCCAATACAGATATGATTACCAATAATTTCATATTTTTTTAAAAAGATAGCCTATAACCTGTCTTTTATGCACACCTGAGGGTAAGTGAAGGACTCTGATGTAGTGAACAAAGAAGTCTGACATCACTGTTACAACAAAAACAAACAGTTCTGACTCTTCAAATCTTCATTTATTTTTCTAGTAAATCATCAAAAAACTTCACTAATATACTTTGAGTTTTATAGACTCACATCAGGTATTATTGCCGACATTTATCAACTACAATTTTATTATTGGGATAATAAATGAGAATATAAATTTCACATTATTGGCACATAACTTATTAGCCTCGATATTTACCGTGCATCCCTGATTTCTTTCGGTGTTGAATTGGTTGGTTTCTTTTGGTTTTGCATTAGTTGGTTTGATGGCCAAATAAAACAAACAAGTTGAGTACATATGATATCAGGCTTTTTCCTCTATTTATTTATTTTTTTTAATTTTATAGACAAATTGATTCATTGAGAAAATATTTTCAGATTAATAGATAATGAAAATAATCAGTCCAAGAACTGGTCCCTTCTTTTAGCTTTTCCCCATTTTCAGCATGAGGAAACAGCCGTAGTTTACAGCAAGATGCAGATGGGATGAAATACAGACTGTTTGATAGCAGGTCTAGTCATTTATTTCAGCTCCCCGACTCTCTTGACAGTTTGTGCCAGTAATAAAAACACTGAGACTGTATCTTTGGCAGCCAACGATGATTTGCACATCCTTCCAGATCATGGGAATGGTGAAAATGCTTATCCCCTCCGCAGCGGATGATACTCTTTGTTATAGTTGCAATAAAAATCTGCTTCAATCCATCTCCATTTCAGTCCGACATTTGACAGCCATACAGTTCCTCTCCATTTCCAGTTGGACAAACACCATATATTTCTGACAAACACTCAGATTCAGTTTAATTATGCGTGGCTAAATTGTCGATGCATTAATTAATTTTCCAATTTGCTTCTGATTGTATTTGCCATCCACTGATGGTTTTCATAATTACATTTTTTTTTGTCCATTGCCTGCTACAAGATGTATTGACATGACCCCTGCCAATAAGTAATCTGCATATAGGACCGTATGAGATTTCTTTTTTTTTGTAACATCGGTTTGTGTTTGACAATTTCCCCATAATAAGACGTCAGGTGTGTGTGAGATGATGTTTAAATAGTCGGTCTAGTTTTGGATTTTATTCAGTCAACGTTTATTAGCAAGTCGCAAGAAGCCCATTAGAGCTGATGGCCCCTGAGTGTATTTGATTAAAGTCATCCCCAGAAGAAAAGATTCATCTGCTGGAAATGAGACGACAAGTATTGTCTTTAATACACACATTAGGCTGGATGAGCCTTGATTGATACAAATGATCCTCTTTCCAAATTTGTGTATTTTTAGTTTCTCTTGCAGTAAGAGTCCCGTGTATCTCTTAAAGAGCTGGCTTGTGTGTGTGTGTGTGTGTCCCCATAGGTATGTGAGTGCTTTTTCTTGTCATCTCATTGTTTCCCTTTATCTTGTGTTTTTTTCTTTCAGAAATAGGATGGTTATGAGATAAAATATGCCTGCTGGGTCATGGCCTCTGTGTTTCTGTGCATGTATGTTGTTGTATATACATGGTTTTCTTTATGCGACAACTGATGTTAAACCTTTACCCACACATGAAATTGAAGCCCTTAGGCACAAGCAGCCCATTATTATCTCTGTAGCTCTAATCTCCAAGCACTCCCTATCTCCTTCCACTTTTCTCTTTCCTGTCAAAGTTATCTTTCCACGTTTTATTCACACGTCTACACCACGGGCTAATGTCTGAAATGACACATACATGATAAATCTTTCTGCCCCAAGCCTCTTGTGTTTATCTGTGTATGAAACAGCAGAAACCCTTTGGACCTTTTCTCTTTAAATGATCACATAATGGTGACAGAGAATGAGGTGTGTTAAGAGCAGATCTCACATGTTTCAGATATGATCTTATTTTTAAACTTAAATAGGCTTCTCATCATAGAAGTATCAGCGTAGGAAGGGTTGTACCTTGTACATTTTCTTAATGTTGGGGTATAGTTGTGGACTTGTTATTCGTTATTATTGCAAGACTGGAATTAAGTCATTTTTAGTACAGGAGCAGTTTGGCGTTCGATAAATACAAATTTCTTGGCGCATCACAACCAAAATGTGCGACACCAAGGCCAAAACCAGTGGCGCAGTAACAATAAATGATACAGACATTGTATGAATGTATGTATGTGGATGTTGAAACTGTAGTGAAAGCTGTCATGTCGCTGGTATAATGTCGATATGACGTTACATGGGATAAAATAGGCGATACTGTGTGTCTCAAGACGAAGCGTCTCTGCAGCTGAGTGTGAGATGTGGGCTGTGTGGCTCCTCTAACCTGTTAAAATGGGTGCTGGACTGAAATGACAGAGGTTCCGCGACACACACTTTGCTCAGGTAGACAGTGTGTCCCGGGTCTTTTAAATGAGGGAATCTGCTTCTTTCTTTTAAGAGCACAACGGCGAGTTCAAAACAGGACATGCAGGGCTTATTACAGCTGCACTCCAGGGCATCCGCAGCACTGGCCGTTTTGCCGTGGTATAATTCCTGCTCCTATTGAAATTGTTGCTTCAATTGAATTCAGTTGAAAGCTTTCATAAAGCATAATGTCATATAATCATAGTTTTAAGGCATGGGCTTACTTTTACAAGGCCAAGTATTATAATTGTGCCATTCATTTTCTATTAAAGGTCAAAAATGTTTTCCATAAGCGGAGCTCCTTCATGTTCAATAATTGTAAATTGCTCTGAATAAATATTGTCAACATGCAGATAAACAGAGAAAAATATTCAAAGGTTGCTACTGTTAAAACAAGTCTTGCATTAGTCATCTGTTTCATTAGTCATGTTCTCTTTATGCTGTATTCTTCATGGCCAAATTTTTATTCTTTAACAATGTCGTGGGAGGCCATTGAAGAACAAATTGTTTACAGTAGAGCTGCAAATGAAATGATCCTAAGGCACTAAGTGATGTAACACAGTAAGTCAAAATTTTAATACCAAAACCACAGTAGAGGCATCTTTGAATCTGAACTGCCAGCTTGCTTAGCCAGCAGCGTTTTTTTTTTTCCCTTTGCTTTAGACGTATTATATGTCCTCATTTAACACTGAACCCCCCTCATTGCAAAGGCTTGTGTCTCCATTGAGGCGCCTCAAAGCCTCAGTATCTTCCCTGCACAGAGTCTCCTTCCTTTTCCAAAGTTTTCCTTGATGGGTAAAGACAGTGCTTTAAGAAAAACGGGAGGTGAGGAAACAAAGGCTAGCAAAGAGAAGCCCAGGCTTCAAAGAGGGCCGGAGGTGTGCTTCAGGAGTTGAAGGGAAGTTCCCTTCCTTCTCCTCCCACATCACCTTTCCTTTCTTCTCCTCTCTCTCGCTGGCCTGCGTGGTGTCACTTCCGTATGCAAGTTTGATAAAGGGTAAAGGAGTCATCCTGTTTCTGAAGATGGAAAGAAGGGCCTTCCACACAGGAAAGAGATTTTGAGAGTGTGGTGCAGGAGGGGGGGTTGGAAGGACGATGAAAGGAGGAGGAGGTGAAGTAAGAGCTGTGGAGGCAGAAAGGACAGGGGAGGGTAAAGAGAAGACAAAAAAAGTACGAGTGATATGAAGTATGTGGGTATAAAGGCCTGTTGAAGCAAAGGGAGACCAAGCAGTGAAAAGGCTGTAAAAGTTTACTAGCTTCAATCGCTTTCACAGAGTTTTAGACGGAGGCCACAGCAGGTGAAGTGTACTTTCAAAGTTACTCAGAAAGGTATGTTGAGCAGCAGTCTGTCAAGAAGATGAAACACCCATCACTCGGACACAAAGATTTACAGTGTCAGCAAGACGCATTAGCCATCGCAGTGTGTGGCTTAGTGCCATTTGTTTGATTTTTGATATCCGAGTGTGTGTTTGTGTGTCGGTTGGTACACTTCCTGCAGTGTGTCGGTGCAGGAGATGGAAAGACGGGGAAGTGGAGCGGAAAATTTGTGGACTTGTTCCCTAAAAAATATGTCTGCGTGCCAAAAAGACAAAAGTTTAGCATAGTAGCAAGTCAGTCAGGAAAAATCTGCAAATAAAATGTTATTGTGCTCGGCTGTGACCTCTACATATTGGTGTCCTTGTGTGTAACTGCAGCGCTGCATCTCATTGAGTTTCGCACATTTATTGGAAACCTGAGGCCAGGATGGTTTGAGGCCTTGAGACATATTTTAAGGCCTGCCAATAAATAATAACTTTAGTTAATAACACTTTATTGGCATTACTTTATTACACTATAAGCTGTAATCTTGAACCTAAATATGGGCTATGAGCTGCAAAAGCCTACAACAAAGCAATCAACCTCCATAGCTGCTGGAGGGGGAAAAAAGTACTTCCTCCCTGGGAATATGTCATGTCTAAACTACAACTAATACTGAACTGTAATAAATAACAAATTGAGTTTGCTGTGCATGAGAAATAATTAAATGTGAATTTCATTATGCTGCTCTCTAGTGAAGGTGACATCAGATATGTGCTTCAGTGAACTGGGGCCTGTGAGGAAACTGTAGTTCCTCCCAGCGTTAGTAAGTTGTCACAGGCCTTCCTTAAGCCAGAACCTCATTATTTTTTTTATATATAAATATATATACAGAACATAACAGGCCATTTCACAGGGTGGTTTTTATTCTAAAGTGGTGAGCTTGAAAATGCAGCTAATGCTGGAATTCACAGTAATTCCTCATTCATGCTATATTTTTGCAAATCCAATATGACAAATCTAGTGTTGGTTTGTTATTTTATTTTATAACAAAAACTTGACATGACTCAAAAGTGAAACAAACAACACCAAAATTGCTCTAAAAATAAACCAAAATACACAATTAAACCTATACATCCAAATAAACACAGACACACAACGTATGTCATCACTACCAGTATATCAACAGGCCTCGCAATCTGAGCAACAAAATCAAATTAAATATTGTGGCATTATTATATGGAGAAGAAGAAAAAAGAAAAAAAGCAAACAAAAAACAATATATGCTACCCTTAAAATTCTTAGTTCTTTTAGTTTCTAAGCAACCTTCAGCTTTAATAAACCTGCCCTGTCTTGTCTCATCATCCCTTTTTGCAATATGTCCTTCCAGTATAGAGTGATGTTTAATAAATGTATGTATATAATAATTCTGAGATGATTTGCATTCAAGGAATCTTCAAAAGCAGCCTTGAAAATATTTTGTCCCTCACAAAACAATAATTAACAAATTAATAGTGTAACTGTTTTCCTCTGTGGTATTAGCCGGTGTTTCAGAGCCAAAGTCTAGCATTTTAAAAAGATTTCCTTGGCACCGTCGTGTGCTTTGGAGGACTGGACGTAGCTTTGCTGAAGCCTCGTCTGAGGTAATGAGGCCTCAGGTTATAGAACCGTAGTGAGATAATGGTGAGACGGAAGGATGGATAGAGAGGATAAAAGAAAGGCATAGTCAAACAATCCCAGGATTTTCGCTGACGCTGAACACTCCCTTCGTCTGCCTCCATCGCCTCTCTCTAACCTTTACGTCCAGCCGCACCTTTCACCCGCTGCTGAACAACCTGCTTAGAACTGACTCGTATCTGGGGAGGGCAAGATGATCAAAGAGGTCAGTCACCTGGCAGTCGCATACAGGGAAGATTAGTGAGATTAATAAGAACCAAACTGAAATTGTTGATATGGGTGATGGAGGAAAGAAGTATGAGTATTAGAGCTAAAATAACACACAAATATGCACTTTTACACCCCCTCCTCCAGCTTTTAGGTCTTTATTTGTTTGCCTGTCGCAGCGCTAATTATATCCTGTCAACAGCCTGTCAAAAATCAAGAATTAGTAACTTAATAACATTAAAAAGATAGACACTAATGGCATTCATACTGAGCCGACTGTATCCTGCAAGTATCCATTTATACCTGCAGACAAGCCAAGTGAGAGCACAAAGCGTCTGGCAGGTTATGAGCAAAAAGTCAGTCTAATCAATATAGACATTATTAGTATAGCAATTTGCGACATTATGTATGTTTGTATGAATCGCAGTGATGACATTAATGCGCAGCAGCCCCACGTCGCCACTTTTCTCCCTCCAGACCCATTTCTACGAGATGAGGCTCATTATCTCGGCATGGTTGGTGGAGGAGGAGAGGTCGACTCCATCCTGGCCCCGCTGTATGTTGGATCGACTGAGAACACATTCAGTTACATTGTATAAAAAATGTATTAGAAGAGAAACTGCCCCAGCAGGAAATGAATGCATATGAATTCATCCAATTAGTTCTGGTTTCTGAGAAGAATTACAACTAGAATGGAGATCGTTCCCAGCTGAAAAGATCCGTTCTGTATGTGTTGCTTGTATATTTGCATGCCTTTTACTGGCATTGTATTTAGAAGTGCATCTTAATGGCTGGGAGTATTAGATTACTCTTACCCCAGCTGAATAGTATGGCAGTTTGATTATGAAACATCAGTTAAGGGAATAGAGATTTTGGGAAATGCGCGTACGAGCTCTCTTGCCTGAGAGTTGGACAAGAAGATCGTTACCACTCTCATATCTGCACCTTAACTGTGAAGCAGGAGCCAGTGGGTTAGCTCAGCATAAACACTAGAAACAGGGGGAAACGGATAGTCTGGCAATGTTCAAAATCCAACTACCAGTACCTCTAAAACTCACAGGTGACAGGTGAAGGTTGTAGTGCAGCTGACATACACCGATCAGCCACAACATTAAAGTCACCTGCTAAAACCTCTTTATATAAAATACAGAGTGAGACCTGAGAAGGTAGAGAAAAAAAATGTAGCAGTGTTTTTCTATGACAAGGTGATACAGAGAATGATTGTGGAGGAAAGTCAGATATTGATGTACATTTGCTGAGGAGTCTACGCAGATGGACAGTTTCTTCGGGTACAGATGAGAAACTACTGCCCCGTGTGTGTGACCAAGCAAGAAAGCTGTGCGTGTGTTTGAGCTAAGAGGGCAGCAGGCAGTATTTCATCAGGCGCGTGGCTCACCCTGAATCACAGATTAGAATGTTACATCTTCTCCACGGGGGCCTCCCTCCGCCCCGCTCTGAGGCCGAGCTCTACACAGGGGAAGGGGGAACAAAGTGTGACGGAACAGGGGGGGGGGATGATATAAACCCACCGCGTTATTAAATAAAAGTTTGATAGCTTGTTGTCTGTTAAGAGTTGGGTTTGCAGAATTTGGAAACAAC
Organism: Lutjanus campechanus; assembly: GCA_027495735.1. NCBI lineage: Eukaryota > Metazoa > Chordata > Actinopteri > Lutjaniformes > Lutjanidae > Lutjanus > Lutjanus campechanus. The sequence goes on from JAJHUR010103409.1 coordinate 9,825, forward strand.
AAATTGATTTTGTTAATCTGTTCATTCAGTCATGCAGTCTTTTGTTTTAAAAACAAACAAACAGTCCTTGCTTATTCTGTTTTCAGTTCTGCCTCCAGAGTCTTGACACACATTTCAAAATGTACGTTGACTGGTGTGATGTACGGTGGATTAACATGTGGGCTTTAGGCCAGTGTGAAGAACAGCATGTGCAGGATGCTGTACAGCAGTGTCCTGTGTGTGTGTGTGTTTATAGTTGATGTCAGTAGTGATCACTGTATGTCTTGTTTGTCTCTGAGATCAGATAAGATGGATATCCTGTAGTTTGACCCTGATGTTTATCTCCGTGTCAGGCGTGAGTTACATATGATGGTGCAGGTTAAAATTGTCTGCGCTAATTGACTTCCTGGCTTGGTTTTAATGCTGCAGGGAGGAATTTTGCAGTACAGTAAGTGTGCGCACTCAATAAACTCCCACGCAGTTCGAAATGCCGCAGGTCATTTGAAAACAGCGCTCCCGTGTGCATTTGGACCTTTGTCTCTGATTTATTTTATTGGACTTCTTATCATATAGGATTATGACATTCATATTCGACCTATTATAATCCCATTTTTGGATTTATGGGATGGTTTCTCTCTTAAAATATGGAGATCTTGCTGCCCACTGATTGTCTGGGGACTTCTAAATGCAAAATAGTTACTTGAAAGGCAGCAAAAAGAGCCATTAACAATCCTACACCATTGCATTTTTTTCAAGGGCGCTCCTCACCGGAAGCGATGCTCTGCCCCAGTTCTCCTCAGTGGTAATAGTGGATTCCATTTGAACTGCGAAGTCTGAATTTCCAACTTCCTGGTTGGAAATTTCAACTGGAATGCCTCCTGAAGTCGGATATCCGACTTGGAAAGTGAGTAACCTCACCAACCCTGACCACAAACTCTAAGCCGACTTCTCTGCGCATCAACAGTAGTGAAAGCTGTCATCCAGTTGTACACACGGTACTGTCCATGTTCTGCCTGTGGACATGCAGGTTTGGTGTTTGTATGCAGAAAATACCATGTAATGTGGTCTTATCAAGCACAAAAAAAGCTTTTTTCCCTAACTTGTTGTACTGGAATGAGGTCACCTTGGATGTGATGTCATTCCCAGCTCCTCCTTTTGACCTCAGAGGTAACTGGAATGCACCATAAGTATGTTGGCGCTGCCCCAATATGAAGGGCTGCCCTAAATACTGTTTTTTTGATGAGCGAGGACACTGTCCTCCGTCTCTATTGATTTAGAGATCATCTTGTGAGTTTGTTTAAGAGCGTTTGGGTTAGGTTATGAATTGTTGCTAATATGGGCCTGGAAAGCTTTTTGAAACATTGTACTGCAGTGTAGTCTTCTCCGTGGAAAACACTTCCAGCCCTTTTCATAGCTCCGGTCAACCTCTCCACAGTTACTTTAAACACCAGTTTTTGCAGTGTGCAGCATTTACCTCTCCCATTGTCTTTCCTCTGTCGTCCTTTTCTCTTCCCTTTTATTCTGCATCCTCCTCTTCTCTTTATTCTGGCACTGTTGTAGCCACAGTGTCCCACGTGGAAGCCCTGTCCTGGTCCACTTCTATAAATACTTTCAGATGATCTTGGCCATCAGTGTCTCCTCCTCCTCCTACTCCTCCTCCTCTCTGCTCCTCAGGAAGCTTTTTTATTGTATTTTATTAGATTAGATGTGTAGGATACGTAACAGAAGACCTACAATAAAATAAAATTCAGCCATAGTCTGACATGACATTTACAATAACCTTTTCTGCACATGTTTGTTGGTTATTTAAGCACACTTCTAAAGCCATTCTTTATTAAATCATTTTATTACTTTGAGGCTTGCGTGTTTATCCTAATTCTTTTATTTACTCTGTGTGTAAATCTTTTTTATTGCTCCTTGGCATTTTACATTTGCCATTTTGCAAAATGTTACAGCTAGACTGAAAAGGTGCAAATAGTTTAGGACAAAATGGAAATTTGCATGTCTAATTGGCTTTAAAGCTCCCTGCTGTACACTGAAGACCTTTATGTCTTCCAGACGGTTGACTCAACAGTTCTTCATAACTCTTTGGTGCTGACTGTCCTGTGAACTCATTTTGCCTTTCCTGGGTCATTTTCCCTCCTCTGCCAGTGTGAATACGCTGATGTCTCCTGTTCTTGTTCTCATAAATGGGACAGACATGGTCAGAGGTTTCTGTAGGGAACAGAAAGTACTAAACAAAAACAGCTCAGACGGATTCTTTTTATATAGTTATGAAACCATGCAAGGAAGCTAATGTTTGTCAGTAAGGTTAGCTGGCTTGTTTTACTAAGGTTATCAGGCTCGGGCAGGTATTCTTGTCATCAACTATATAACTAGGGACAGTCTCTTAATATGCATTGTTTTACTTACTGCTCAAAAACTACAAACGATTTTACACTGGACAAAAACCCCACTAACATCTGGTCTTTGTCTTCAGTGGTTAAGGGTACAATTTGTATTCATTTCTGGGTCAAATGACTGCAGTAATCATGGGTATTTATCAGCTCCAGTTCAAATCAGCAGTGAAACATGACACCCAAGTGGAGACAGTAATTTTTTCCGGTGTGATCCTGCAACTCTTTGTCATCTCAGAAATTCCGTTCAAGCAGCGCTCAAAAATTGTTCAAAATTAGTCATCGTTGAGTTTGAAAGAGAGACTGAAGTAAAATATATTCAGAAAAGTAAGCACTGTAACATTGTCACTACTTTCTATTGTTTACTAACCCTGTTTCCTGGATTGATTGTGATATTGAACATGACACATGAGGGGAAAAAAAAACACATTCAGCACAAAATAGAAAATCTTTCTGCGAAAAGTTTCAAGGAATTTTTTATTTGATCTTCTTAGCTATTTATCCTAGTCAGTCACAAATCCGGTTATGTATTTTAAAGGGGCCTGAGATAAAAATGCACGCAAGAATTTTGCATTTGTAATTGAGTAAAAAAAAGTAATAACACAAAGGTTGTTTGTACAACAGATCTGAAGAGATTCCCTCTGGTAGAACAGCAGCGAAGGTTAAGACACACCTGGTACGCAGTGTCCCAGATTAATGTCACTGTAAAGCACTTTTGTGTTGACAAGTTTTAACATCTAAGTAACGTGTGTTCTTATTTGGGAAAAAAAAAAAAATCTTGAAACATTAAGGCTCTGTGAACAGCATGTAATGTCATTTCCTAACATAATACACACATCAACTAATACTTTCTTAGGTACACACACCTCTTCCAAGCAGCATTTCCTTGAGAGAAAAGTCTGTATAACACTCTTTATATGAATCCCCCTCCAGTCATAGGAAGCCCAGGGGAACATGCCAAAGTTCCGTGGGAAAGAAGTGCATTTCATAAGCCAGGATTGTCTAGCCGTGAATTGACCGCGCTAACCGTTGTGTCAACTGGATGCCCTAACACATCTGATTTTACTTCTTGTCACGGGTCCGTCCTGAGGCAGCATGTATCCGTCACGCCGGTGAAGCTCATTAGATTCAACATGGAATCGGAGAGGAAAGGAAGACGCTAGGAGAGAGAAGTGCAGCGCTGTAGGGTTTAACGCCCAACCAAAACTGTCATTAAGTTACTCTACATTAACTGATATACCACCTGCTCATTAGTGTGCTAATTAATTTGAGAATGTGATAAGAAGGACTTGACAGATAAACGTATAGCTACTGTTACAGTGAGTTCCATATTCAACAGTTTTTTACCTGCGTGTGTAGACTTTAGCACACGTTGCATGAGCACATCAATTCCTGCGGGGTATAAGAGACCAAAGAAGTGAGTCTCCATTGAAGTAAGCTACAGTATGAGGCTGTACATACAAAACTTTTTCCGCAAAACTTAAACTTTCTTTGAGGCTCAGATGAACACACATACTCGCACACTACCTTACAGCCCAGTCGTGCTCACCTTCAAATACAGAAAATCACTCTCTTCTCTGTGACGCATATACCTCTCTTGCATTCTCCTCCTTTTATCACAGTATATATTTTTTTTAACCAGGGTGAACATATAGAAATGATACAGTCTCGCAGCACCTTTACACCCACTCACCCCCCACCTCTGCCCTGAAGCTCATCTGTTCCGACCCAAACTCTTCAAGAAAGCCTCTGAAAATCTACCAAAGTTGACATTGAAGGGTCCTGAAGATGCGTATTCCAACACAGCTGTGTTTTTTTTAGTGGAAACAGGTTGTACAGAATCACTTTATGCACTCAGGATTCCCCTGTTGATGACCAATTATCCATTGAGTGCTTACGCTAGTGTGTTTGGTTAATCTGTGTTGTGCCACTGGCATACCTTTGTGAAGCTGTTCGGTTGCCCTTGACCTGTTAAGAGAGACGAGAAGGATGCTCTGTGGCATCGTTTGTTCGGCACACCAAAGGTCCTAAAAAATCTATTCACTGATTTTCATTTTATATTCCCAGAGCATTTCTGCATTTTTTGGACAAACAGCTAGTTATTTCTCCTGGTCTTTTTGGACTTATCAAACAAAAAACAGTGTTAAAAGTATTCAGGACATCTTGCTGTTCTTTTGATTAGCTGCTGTGCCAACCTTTAACTCCTGCAACTGTGTTGTCTTTGGCCAGGTATTGAATGTCCACGCAGTTCCAGGAATACGCCTGGAGGCATGCAGGTGGCTGAGCCCTTCAGTGATGAGGCCATGCTGTTCACCAAAGAGCTGGTGCTGCAAAGGGAGGTAAGCGGTACAGCAGGACATTCTGGCCCTGGTTTCATCACTTCCTCAGTGTTTCGCTGTCCATTCCTGTGCTGGTAACTCTTGGTGTTCTGCTATTTTGGCACCCACATTGCTGCATTTTTTATTTTCACACTCACAGTCCAAGTTTAGTTTGCTTTGAGCACAAGATCATTTTGGTTCAGAGAAGTGAGAAGAATAATCTCCATTATACTTTCAGTAACAGTTGCTGATAACCACAAAAGCTACTTTGGCTTGAAAACTTGTTTCCAACAAGCAGTCTGGCTTTGTTTCTGTGATATTGCTACATTGTGAGGATCCATTTTATTTGAGCAACACATTAAAACTCTATTTCTTAGAGGGGGGAAAAACAAGGAAAGGCTTCAGATATTATACCCACAGTTTCTCATAAATATAAGTGAACACAGTATTTAGAAGACTGCATTTTACAACCCTGACTCCAAAAAGTTGGGATGTTGTGTAAGATGTAAACAGAATGCATTGACTTTATATTTGGTTTAATACAATACAAAGACAACTACACTCAGTAAGCGTTTGGGAAGTGAGGACACTACTGAACAATGATTGAAGTTTTGAAAGCGTCCTACGATACATGACGTCAGTTGCTCAACACTTTGGAGTCTCGGTTGTGGTAATCCTCTTTCACACATGCACTGCAACTTTGCAATTATCTAGAAACAACCCGGAGGAGCTGTGTGTGTATGTGTGTGTCTGAACAAATGTCTACATTTTAACTCTTCCAGCTCCCTAGTCCGAAGTCCAGGTGAGCTACATGTGTGAATAGAGCAGCTCAGTGTCCGGTGCAAATGATTAGTATCAGTTTGAGCTCACATTTTAATGCCTTTCTTCATCATCTGTGATGTGAAAATGTCAGATTACAGTCAGAAAGGCAGTGCACAATAAAATTTCTCTCCTGCCAGGCAGTGATTTTTTTTTTCCCCCACAGGATGCTGATGGCATGTCAGAGGAGGGTGGGACATGCCTTTACATCCTGGGAAAAAAAATAATCGCTGCCAAACTTTCTGTTCTGTTTTCATTGGTTTACACGGTGCCCCAACTTTTTTGAAATTAGGATTGCAACTCTCATACTAAAGACAGGATGGATCTTGTCTGATTTAGATGTTTGTTTGTTTTTTCAAAAAATGATCCTCCTAAATATTTTGATCAGAAATCTAACAAAATTAATGTCTTTCCTTTGACCTTTGACAGTTTTCTGTCACTGATGTCAAACCTTAAACCAAATACCTGTCTGTTATGTTGTCAAGACAGTTTGTACAAAGATTGAGCCACTGACTTTAATAAGCTGATTAAACTGTTTACTCCCAAATGAGCTTTATTACAGCTTAACGCACTGTACTTATACATTGAGTGCTGTGAAATCTCTGCAAAAATCCAGAGAAAAGTGGCAACAATCAAGCAGACTAACTCCAAACCACACACACTTGCATACATAGACACACACACCCCCCCTGCCCCGCTTACTCCCGGTATATGGAAAGCTCACCTGATAGTGGATCAGTGCTCCTGGGCTTTAGAAAACTCCCATCCACTGTGTGCCTGTTCATTCACATGCTAATAGGTTTTTATAAGAAGCAGTGAACGGACCAAAGCCATGATGGAACTAGCTATAATCCTGCCACCACTTATCCAGGCCATACACTCCCTCTCTTTTGCTCTCTTTTACTCCCCCTCTCCATTGCTATCTCCGTTTTAAAGGGCTTTTTTTTGCGTAGGGTGGCTGACTCCACTGTCCTCTGGTGTTTAATTGTCATGGAAATGTTGCCTTGGCTAGCGTTGGAGGTGGACTAGTGTTCGAGAATGTGTGTGTGTGTGTGTGGTGAGCCAGGACTATAGGTTGGATCAAGAAAGCTGTGACTGTGAAATAACTGATGCATGCAACAGGGCATTTTGATTGACAGGGATGCAAACCTTCCCCCGTGAGTCAGAGTAGACGCTCTCTAGCACGTACATGTTGATATGAATTCTGAATATTTTTACAGATGCATATATACGCACTAATGCATAATTAATCAGATTTATAAGTCTTTTACGTACATGCCTCACCACATTTTACCTTAGTCTTTCTTATTCGCCGTGAACATATTGAATTAAGCTCTCACCATCATACCCATAACCTCCTCCATCCATACGCACTCTGACGCACACACTTTCTCACACATTTTCTCCCTTGCCAGTCACCGGTGGTGTCAGCAAGTTTTTCACAGGTAGGTGGGAGTTAGCAGGCAGGACCGAGCCATATAATGAGTCCAGAGCCCAGAGCCCAGTGCGGGGGCTGGTTGGCTGGCTGCACTGACCTGCTGTTATGGGCTAATATGAACACAAACACATACTCTCTCAAACGGACACGTTCAAGTTGATAACACAGTTGAGCCTTCGCACATATGAGCTGTCACTTTTCCAAACAAAAGGCAAAATCATGATCCAAAGGAAAGTTGCTGGTTGGAAATCCCTGTGTAGAAAATCAGGGTTTAGTTTAGTTTATTAGGATTCCCATTAGCTGAAGCACTGCAGCAGCTGTTTCTCCTGAGGTCGACAAAAGCTTTATATACTGACAGTGCACCAACACATTACATCACAAAATAGAACCCGCACACAGAGACACAAGCTCCTGACGATACAAAGTCCAAATAGATGGTATCCAGTGACTTAATTTATAGTTATACGATGATCTGAGTGAATACTTGATTCTGTTTGGGTGCATGGTGTCTATTAATTTCTGATAATGGACACTAAGTAGTTCCAGTGAAAATGTCTGTTCGCCCCTCTAAATGAATGTGCTGGAATGAGTAACCATAGCAACAGGGACGCAGTAAAAGCCTCTGTTAAGCCTACAATATCTTGAAACATCCAGAGAATTAAGTCCCTCATCCTCATCCATCACCACAGGATGGCGACTGGGACACACAAGCTGCCCTCTGAGCTTTTCTTTTTTTTTTTTGTGCCCCTCTGAACTAGCATAATTTTAGCTTTCTAGCTCATAGCTGAGCCTAGGACTTCTTTGAGCTTCGCGGACTTGAAATAGCTCCCGTTGCCAAATTGTATCAAAGGTTTGTTCTGTTTGCTGGAGCAGGGGGCAGCGTTTGGATTGCATTAGAACCTTAGGGGGTGGTAATGATTGCTCAAGGTTTTTAAATTGAATTTTACTATTTTCTTGTGTGATATGTTTAGGAAGTAAATTCCATTCATCCATACATAAGTGTTCATTTGATTGTGCTTGTTCTTGTTTTTGGTAAGATAAAGGGTGGGTATTATTGCTCTGGTCCGGCAGCTTTGTTGAGAGGTTCACTAAACAAATTGTAAGGAAGGGAAAACATACACATCTAGCCGGAAAAGAGTCAAATAATAGTGTAATGTTATACAAGCCCTGCCGCTGAAACAGGGTAGGGTTGCATGAGAGAAAGCGAGAGCGGCGAGGTGACAGGAAGTGCAGGAGCTCTAACGAGAGACGCGTTAGCAGCAGCAGCAGCAGAATAAAAGACACGATGTAGGACGGAGAGGAAGAAACTGCTCTGTGCCCTTGAATCCACCCTTATCTCCATTTCTCCCTGTGCTGCACAGCGAGTGTGACCGAAACAGGTTGTTAAGGTGTGTCGCACTCGAACATGAATATGGATCATTTGATTTCATTAGCATGAGATTGAGCTGTTGATATGTCTCTGAATGGCATCTGATTGCGGGAGCCTCTCTAAGATGTTCAGAAGATGGCCTCATGTGAATGACATTTGATTTGGTTTTTGGCGGCTTATTTACTCGCATTCATAAAATATTTTTCTCGCTGCGTCTGCTCGACAGTCATTTTGAATTTTGTGGGGCTTTGTTGATCTGATGGCATGTTGACTCAATGGTCCCCGCGCTTTTTATCCCCACACTTCCATATTTCGCTACTCTGTAATTAGCTGTTCTGTCTTTCTCATCTCCTTTTGAAATGGAGTTTGGATGCAGGCATGAGCGCCCTTTTCTCTCTGTTTTGGTCTTTCTCTAATAGCCTTTTCTCTTTGTGTCTCGCCCTCGCCTCCCCCGCCGTCTTTGGTGTCCAGTTTTAAATCTCTGACTGACATTTGCTCTTCGCCGTCTCCCTCCTCGCCTGCCATTTCTCTCTATCCCCTCCCTCCTCAATTTCTCCCTCTAAACTGACACACAGCCACGTCTTAATTTCTCCTGATGCAGACACGCATAATTAATGTGGCATCCAGCGAGGGGAGAGGCCCTGGTTTCTGTCTCCTCTATTTATAAACCCCCCCACCCCACCCCTTATTCCCTCTGTCTCTCAGGCGATTCTCTGCCGCTTTTTAAAGATTTCTTTCACTTTCAGTCTCCTTTTTTTTTCTCCAAAAAACACTTTTGTGTTTATCTGCTCTGTCTCGCTTTATCCCTCCCTCCCTTCATTCTCTCTGTCTTTCTCTCTGCCTCCCCCCTTTCCTCCCCCCCAACTCTCCCTGTGTAGTGTTAATCTCTGACAGACACTGCTCCCGTTCCCAGCGTGGAACCGAAACAGCCGCACAAAATTCTGAGGGAAAAAAAGAAAACGCATTGGTAAACACCACTCCCCAGACATTTCCCTTTTCTTTTATGATGTCTTCCATTTAATTTCTCTCACCTCCCACCTTCCATTGACAAAAAAAAAACAGCCATTCAGAGTCTCAGTCACCGAGCCTCTGTTGATTTTTCCTTAGTGCTTTTGGGTGGCAACTTCGAAAATGCTCAATCCTAACCAAGAGGGAGGAGGACAGAAGAATTTTACTGCATTGACGTGTTTATCTAGGATGAGTCAGCTAGAGATGGGACGTAATTAGCGATGTGGTGTCGGTTAATGAAGACATAAGTCGGTGAAATAATATTTAAACTATTCCAGAAATGTGTATGTGTATTTTAATGAGGGGCACTCCAAGTGGAGATGACTGCAATGTGAAAAATGTGACACCCACGATGACAGTGTGATGCTGGTGTCAAAGTTAGTCGCATCATACTTCAAAGTAAAGACTTTTTCTTAAAAAAATAGAGTGTTTTTGTTCCTCGAATATTAAATTTCAGCTTCTGTTTTTCACATTTTGCAAAGGCAGTTACCAGCTGCATCTACTTGTAGTATTTGTAATATTATATCCTGGAGTAAGTGGTTGGGACTAATCAGCTCTGAAACTTTTTATTTTTTATTTTTTGGTAAATCTGCACAGAACAGACCACTTATTATTATTATTATTGTTATACTGCTGTATATATTTCCGGTTGTATAACTGATCAGCAGGTGGGAGAGGATGCAAGAATAAGAAAAGAGGGTGAAGCAGAAATGGAGTGTTTGATTGAGCAGGGACGAGAGCAGGCTAAGTGGACAGTAATATGCGGTGTACTGATCCACCTACGTGTGCTGTCAGTCCTATTGACCTCATTCAGTCTGGGTGGTCTCTTATCTACTGTACTGGCCCGACTGCCTACTCACTACCACTTTGTCTCTTTGTATCACACAGAGATGGTCGTCGGTTATATTCTCTCACTTTCTTGTTGAGACAAACATGAACATGTGTGAGGAGCGATTTTGTCACCATATGTCATGTCTGGTTGTTTTTCCTCTATACTTTTATCTCCTTTATTTTCAGATTTGAATGTCATAAAGCGAGTGAAGATCATATGCAACAACATCAACTTATTGTAAAGGACCAGTCTACAGGATTTAGTGATGTCAGCAGTGAGCTTGCAGAAAGCAAACACCTTGTCTAAGTCCTTTCCAAGTGCGTTGGAGGAACAACAGTAGGTAGATATAAACAGGTAGTTATTTATTTTTAGGTGTTTATACACGAATCAAAACTTGCATTCGAATAATCAGGTCAGAGTCTTAAAAGAATGAAAAATATAGAATATATATGTATACACAACATGTTTTTTGCATGTGTAAAACATTCCACTTTACTTTGATTGGTGTGTCTTGGATGTTAGGACAGTACAGATACTTTTTACGTCAGTGGATTGCTGCTCTGGAATCAGTCAGTTGCAGAAAGAAAACAAAATGTCTCCCACATTTCAAGCTAATGTTTACTCGTCGCCTCAGAGTGGACAAATGTTAATTTAACCTTGCGGCTGCAGAATCCAAAATATCCCAGGCAATATGAATGTGAGAATTATAATAAATGTTTTTATTAAATTCAAGACCTCGGTAAGTAATTCTTTTCTAAGGCTTAAAATCCATACTGGTGTTTTTTATTATATCCTCCATTCTTTTGTCATTACGGCTGTGAAGGTCTTAAACAGTCTTAAATTTAACTTGGAGAACCCCGGGGGTGCTCTGATATTCTATTAATTTGCTGCTATATTCTGCCAATACATCCCTGTAAATCTTACACACTGAACCTTTAGGAAACTAAATTGCATCTTATGCGCTTGTGATGGATTATCTTACATTTGACTGCGCTCGAGAAAAAAGTGACAAATGGCGTGTAGTAGCCTGTCATTATTGTTTCAAGTCCTCCAGTCTCTGAAAACTTGTCAAGAGTCTATTTAGAAGAAAACAATATTTTCAAACAACGCAACAGCAGCCGTGGCGGAGTTACTATTCTCAAGTTTGATAGACGGCTTGCAGTGTTTGTCATCCTTTGAAACGATTTAGAAACACTCATTTCACCTTAAATTCCAGCTGTAGTTGAAAAGAGAGAGGATGGCAACAATGAAAGAAGGTAATTGCAGTAATCAGGCCAAAAAAACAAAACGAAATTAGCATTTTAACATAATTGCCACACACAGTCAGGGACTTACCTCTGTCTCTGAGTGTCAGAATTCGTGTCATGTGGCTTTTAGGTTGCTCCCTTGCTTGGACTTCCTTAAAACTGGTCTCCCACGCACACCTACGCCACCTTTGTGAGGTGAGCACTGTGTGCACCAGGCTGCCACAGGTGGGGGAGCTTGGGCACAGGCAGCCTTCAGATCTGCAGGAAGTTGTGTTGCGGAGCGTCGATGAGTCACCGTGCCGGCATGCCATCACAGATGCCACACTCTCTGCTTTAATAACTGTTCTTGGTGAGCATTTTAATTAAATGCTAATACGTCCAACACCTTTTGAAATATCAAGAGGATTTGCCTTTCTGTGATGTGTGTGGTGATTCTTATTGTACCACTACCACAAGTATAAATAGGCACGCTGTGACAATTTGATAATTGAAACTGTTATGCGGTTGTCCGTCTTCTCTTCCATCTGTCTCTGTGCACATCTGTGGTCAGTGCGACTCGGATCAATTCATTTAGCATTCTCCACACACACATAGAGGCACGCAGAATGCATCCTTCATGCATTTGAGCCTCTTTTATACGTCTTATTTTGCCTTTCAGGGCCGCAGGACGGCATCGGATTTCTCCACAGCTTCCATGCTCTCGCATTGATTTCCGATCTCGCTTGAATTATTTTGGCATGAGGCCGATTACACAAGTACTGCATCTCGCAGTCTTTGACCACGTCTCTTCCTCTCTCCTCCCCTCGCTCACACACCCGCCTCGCATTCTGTTGTTCGTGTTGGCCTGTTTTGTCGACATGCATTTGTTTTCTGTGTCTATTTTTGACTTGTTTTTCTTTCTCATGCTTTGGCATGCAAAATGTATGTGTGAGAGTGTATGTGAGAGAGGGAGAAACAGAGAGAGTACACATAATGAATAATGCATGGTGTGGTTTCCTGGTCAGCGAGACAGACAGACGGTGGGGACGGTGAACTGCCCCTCGGGTCCTTTTTTTCCCACCACACACTGTAGTTAAACAAACCACGAGTGCAGAAGGCGGCCCCATATCCACATTACTGCTGCTTTATAGCCACAGACAGGATCTGTCCCCATCCATTCATAACTCTGCCACCAGCTGAACAGCATGACCACCCATACCAGAAATACTTCATACTTTTTACCATCATATGGTAGCTAATCCTTCTGAGGCTGTTACCAACAGTTACAAGTGTGTTTTTGGTGTGTGAATGATACGACCCAGATGGGGCTTCCGATGAATTCAACTGGGCAACAACAATAAAATGATTCCTCATTTGCAGCTAAAGATATTTGAAATTGTAAATCATGTTGCCCAGTTGTTAGTACCCCGGCCCCCCTTCAAACATTCACAGATGTGCCCTAATCTGTGCATTTAATTTGATGTTGATTGGGGCTACACAGTTAATCGAAATACTATCACAATTGCATCATGGCCAAGTGCAAGATCCAAGTCACAGAAACACAATTCTTATTACAAAATACAAAACAGCATTATAATAAAGGGCTGCACACATGCTCTGGCCTGCAATTGTTGTTCTCCAGATGGAAGAAAACCTGTTTCTTTGGTGCAGACGGAGAAAAAAAAAGTTCAGTTAAAATGAAAGTTTTGATTCAAAATGATCTTTCCCATTGGTCGTGAATCATTTTACAATTGTAATATCTGTGGTAAAAAGAAATCATCTTTTGATTATTTTGACATTGTGTAGCCCTAATGTCAATATGAACTGGTGCGGCAGTTCTTTAGACTGGTCTTGGTGTTTTTGAAGGTCTCCGTCACATTTCTACTCTGTCTCGTCTCAGTCTCGGATTTTATTTCAAGACCGCAAATGCAGGGATATCGCTAAATTGTCTGTGTGTTGTCTGGCTTATGTGTTAACATCATTACTGTGAGTGGATGTAAGACTTCCTGCTTCAAATGCAACCAAAAACTTTCTAATTTGAAATTTTTGTGTCACCGTTACCCACTATAATCCTTAATGGCTGCGACCCCTCTCTGCCCCCCTTTACACAGACTTCAAAAAAAGTGAATGTGTGAAACAAGAGAAGAAGCTGTGGCTGTCTGGGAAGAGATGTCAGCCAAATTGTCTGTTTAAAAAAAAAAAAAAAAAAATTGGCAACCTCTTCCATAAAGACTTCTTTTGTAAAACAGGGTCCAAAAGAAAACACATAATACTGTGGAAACTCTGCGTCCAGCTTAGTTATGTTTTTGTTTATGATAAACAATGATGATAGAGGCCTCGTAAAGATATGCAGCTAATGCACACAAAGTTATGTTACAACGGTGTTAGCTAATGTCAGTGCTTATGTGCTGTGATACCGCTCCCTCACTTGGATGAGAGAGCCAGAGATGTGACAGCACTTGGTCTTGACACACTCTGTTCTTGACTTGTTCTCGGTTTAGGTGGTCTTAACCGCAACACGGATACAAGCCTTAATAGTTGTCTTTTCCGCGTCTAGGGTGGTGGATGTGGCTCGCTTGGTGTAATAAAGCAGCAGCTGCAGTATAACTGGCAAACCATGCTAGTTTGCAATTTCAATGGATTCAACTTGTAATTTAAAGTTTGACCTTGAAACCCACCTTCTGAGCTTTATGCCATTAATGTTAGTTTCTGTCGAGTGCTGACCATAAATTCTGATGCTCACAATAAGCCTGTCTACATTACTTCCAACTAATTGGTGTCACAGGTGGAGTTCAGCTTTGGGTTTTGCAGCAGTTTGCAAATAAAGCGCGGCGCAGCCCGCCTTGTGTGTATCAGTGTCACAGTCGGGCGGCTTTGTTCCTTGGAAAATTGTGAATTATAGCCCGAAGGTGAACAGAGCGACCCACATAAACGCATTCACACTATCGCGGTGACGGAGAGATAGATGGGGCTGAATAGAGATGGAGAGATGAGGGGAAGGGAGAAACCTGCTCACCACTTTATCGCCCCAACTCGTTTACGAGGGCGACCTTGTGCTTAACGCGGCTGTGTGTGTGTGTGTGTGATGGAATTGCAACTTCACCGTCCACCCTGATAAGCATACCCTGGAAACAGTGCAAAGACACAGGCACACTCTGTGCTTGGGGACCAGCTGAATCCTCTTAGCCTTTTCCTCCTCATGAAGGGCACTGCAGTACTCTTCCACATCACTGAGGGCGATAGTATAATGCTCTCATGCACTCGCACTGTACTGTCTCACAGTATATCAGTCACTCTATTCATCTCATTTTTAATTCTCTTTGTTTCTGTGTCTTTCCCCTTTTCTTTTGCACTCCGCTCTTTTTTTCATTTGGCCACATTTTCGCTACTTTTCTGATGGATTTGAAGGCTAAAACTTACTGTTTAACATAGCACAATGAAGGTATAGATAACAATGTGTGTGTGTGCCCACATTCTTAAAAACATTTCTTAAATTATTGTTGAACCTGAGGCCAGAAGACTGAATATGTTTGATAAATGATTGAAGAAGCAGGAAAAAGGAGAACAGGCTTCTATTGTCTCTGCTGTGTCTTTTGTTTGCCTTTCCCCCGGTTATACTCTGGTCCCTCTCTCTTAAAAAGAAAATAGCCAAACTACGTATTGAATTTTGGTCTGTCTGAGAATACTGGAGGCAGCCCGCCAGATAGCCAGTGGCTGTGTCAATAGACACGTCATTACCTGTCTTATTATTTGGCCGCTGTTCTTCTTTCTTCTTTTTGGCTCTCTTTTTTTTTGCCTCCTCTACCAGTCCATTGTTCTAATAAAGAACAGTTTTGTTTACCTCACTCCATCGGTCAGCACAGTCTCAGCCTGTGAATGCCACAGATGACAAACAGAGGACGAGGTTCAAGAAGAAGAAAGTTTGGACAAATAATTCATGTTGAACTGAGAGGTGGGAATTACTGTGCAGTATCGGCTATGTTATTGAACAAGACCAGCCTTGTAGGGCACATTCAATAGCTCAGTTTTTGCCTGACAGTGTGACCAATTTTTGTCTTGTTCTGGCTTTTTGTCACAAACAAGGTGGATAAATGCCCCTGTTAGAAATTCATGCTAATTAATTTCTCTTTGGTAATTAAATATGAGATGAAAAATGTAAGAACAATTAGGCTTTTGATGAAGACAATTACCGTTTGATAGGAGCAAGAAGCAGTTCTGGAGAAAGATAATTGATTGTTGAATCTCATTCTTAGGTTGGTAAATTACTGGTGCTTCGGATTTATGGCTCAAAGCAGGTTGACTGTTGGGTGTCATTCCCAGGTTGTCACATGCCTACATTTTGGGAAAGAGACTTGACAATCAGCTCTTACACTGACCTGTGATTGGCCAAAGTCTCCCGTCATGGGCTAGATTTCAGAAAGCCTGAAAATAGAGCTAAGAGGAGGCATAGAAGTGTAGTTTTCTCCATGGAACACTGGAATTACATTGTGCGGTGTCTGTGTGGGATTTAGTGGCATCTGGCGGTGAGCTTACAGATTGCAGACACCACATCTCTCCCTCCCGTTCCAAGCGCGTAGAAAAAAAGTGAAAGGCCATATCCAAAGCCAGTCTTTTGTTTGTCCATTCTGTAATCCTGTAGAAACCTGTCAGTGCAACATGGCGGCCTCTGTGGAAGAGATCTCAGGCCTTCTGTAGATATAAATAATACTTCTTTTCAGATGACTATACATGAATGAAATCAGACTTAATTGCTTTAAAGTTGTGCTAATCAAAATGTCTTTGATAACTAAATATGAGATGAAAAGAGACTTTGATGAAGAAAATTGATGTTTTTCACAGCAACTACACTGATATGAAATAGTAGGGTAAACACAGGAGTTACCAATGATACTAATTAAGGTCCCTCTGGCTCTGTGAGACCTGAATGGAACAGAAACTTAATTAGTATTATTGGTAACATCTGTGTTCATCCTACTATTTCATGTCAAAATGGCTGCTCTGAAAACGGTCTATTATAATGTTTTAACTATAGGAATTAAAAGGTCTAATAATATGATTTTTGGGGTTGAAAGGCGAGTTTTAAAATGCCTGCCACTTTGTGAATCCTCCAGTCAGCTGATTCTCCTTCATTTTTATAGCTTATTTCTAAACCTGCTCATATTGTTGTTATGGCTCACCGGTCTTCTCACTTGACTGCCATTTTATGCTTCTCGCTAAATTAATGTTAATTCTATTAGTTGCCAACTACTTTGATAATTGAGTAATAATTTCAGCCATTATTCAAGCAAAAATGCCAAATGTTTGCTGGCTTCAGCCTCTTAAATGAAAGGATTTGCTGCATTTCTTTATTTATGATAGTAAAGATTTTTTTTGTGTTTTGGACTGTTGGTCAGACTAGATAAGCAATTTGAAGACATGACTTTTGGCTCTGCTAGATTTTGGTGAGGATATTTCACAATTCTTTTGACATTTTATTGATGAAACGATTAATCAGAAATTAAAATAACCATTAATTGCAGCCCTGATTTGCCACCTACACACACACACACACACACACTCTTCTCTCATCCCTCATGTGTTGTTATGGTTATCTATAATTATCCCTGCTTGTACATGTGTAACTTTCAGTAACCTCTTTTTAGTCTACGGGAAAAATACTCACATAACTGCACACACAAATCCTAGCACACACAGGCACACATGCTCAGATCCCCCTGCTGCGTCGCCTTCTGAGCTGCTGGCCGCTAGGTGTTTGTTATCTGAACACGAACACTGTTTGACAGTATAACAAAAATGGTGTGCGATTGGCATGTTCAAATAAACTGTCCTTTAATTGATGTCATTTTAGAGCTATTTCTATATAAAATAAATGTGGTTTATTGGCATGTGATGCCAGAACACTACGAGGATTTTAATGTCTCCTCTCTGAATTCTCAATGTTGCAGATTGACCTAGATAGTGCCCAGTACTAGAAACAGTATAGTCACTGTCCTTCACCATATGTTGGTTGAATCTCCGATGAACCCTCTTGAAGAAATGGCTCTAGGCCTGTATGCTTTATTGATGCTTAGATTGATCCTATTCTGTTGATGACTGTGACTCAACAGCGCAACATATTGACAATTTTGACACACAAATACACATTAATCTGTGTCTCAGCCACGCATACATCAAATACAGATAGATAAGATGTAATGAAGCGGCATACTGATGCTGTTTGCAGGCAGCGTCGATCGTAGCTTTACTTGTAGCTTCTGGGATCCTATACAAGGGAATTATTTTCTTTTCATCACTAACATACGTGCAAGAGGGTCGGTGTGTGTTTGTGTGTACAGACGAGCACAGAGCAGATACCAG
>JAJHUR010103410.1:2253-16402 GCA_027495735.1 Lutjanus campechanus
GGAAAAGGGAAAAGAGACAGCACACACACACACACACACACACACACACACGCACATTCCATCACTGCCAGAGTAACATCTGCCACCGATAGACCTCGTTCTTTCAAAGCAAGTGTCCCTCTTGGCATCTCATGAAACAGACTTAGAGGGAAGAAGGAAGCAAACGGCCGAAATACAAAGTACGGAAACGACCTCAATACAAACTGGATGTAACAACGATTTCACCTCCCAAATGGCTCGTTGAGGTCTGAAGCATGAATTTCTGTGGTGGTTTTTTATTTGTTTTAGTCTAGTTCAACTAGTCTACGCAATAAAAATCCACTGAAAGGGCAAGACTGTTATTTAACTGTGACTTTGGACTTGTGGATTTGGATTTAATGCAACTGTTCAACCAACCGCAGGCTGATTTACCACAACTCCCCACTAGAGGGCGTTAGACCCAAGACTTCATTCAAGTCAGAGATAAAGTATGACCTTGTCTTCACTGGTTGTAACAGTAAAGTCATGTAAGAGCTAAATATAACCTCTGTGTTATCTCCTATAGCTTGATGAGTTGAAGTCCTTGAGCAAGGCAAGTGATCTTTGGCAACCCAGAAGTGTTAAAGGGACAGTGCACCTCAAAATCAAAAATCCATATTTTTCCCTATCACCTGTAGTGCTATTTATGCATCTAGACCATCTAGTTTTGGTGTGAGTTGCAGAGTTTTGGAGATATCGGCCGTAGAGATGCCTGCCATCTATTGAATATAATGGAACTAGATGACACGCTGCATGTGGTGCTCAATGCACCAAAAGGATACATTTGAAAAATTAAAGAGCAATGTCTCTTCCCAGAAATCATGACCCAGTTACTCAAGATAATCCACAGAGCTTGTTGTGTTTCACATAGGTACTACTTTATTTCTAATGCAGAGAGAAAGAAGTTCCTCCATGAAACTACTTACAACAAGGTCTGTTGCATTATATTCATTCATTCATTCATTCATTCATTCATTCATTCATTCATTTATTCATATTTAAGCTGCAGTTGACCTCTGACCTGCATATAGACATTAGTCAATGGGCCTCATGCAGGCAGCCATGTACAAGCAAATTGTTATTTTTGTTCGTATCCACAATTTGTTCTTATTTCGTTAGTGGCCATTCGTTTCTGGGATTCACCAATATTTTCTTATTTTTTCTTATTTTTTTTCTTTTCATTTTACGTGCAGTCACAAGCACTCAGACAAGACAACAACATCAAATTTTCAGTCCACAAATTGTTTGTTAAATACAAGGAAATAAGGGTTAAAAATATTTAAATATGTATAATTATTATTTATAGTAATAATTATGTATATATTATTTACATAGGCCATACTTATTTATTATGAATTGAAAATGTTTATTTACATGAAAATATTTGAATGCAGATGTGTGATGATGCCTGTAGACCACCTCAGGTAGAAAAAATATCTGTTCAACCAACAAAATGATCTTAAACAGACTTCATGCTTTTAAATTGCAAAAGTTTAATTTTCTAAACTAATATTCATTCTACACGTCACATTCTCAAAGAGTACTTTTCATTTCTCTCTCTAGGTTTTTAGTTTTGGCTAAACTCAGTTTTATGAGTTGTCTGAAGCCCACCATCACCACCTTCAACTGGATGATACTGAAAAATCAGAAACTGAAAAAAAAAAGCATTGGAAATGAAACTCTACATAAAGATAGTACATGCAAGTACATGAAAATATCCTTCAGTTGAAGGGGATAATCTTAGTGCATAAAGTTAGTGATTGATTAAGGTAGAACTGACCTTTTTTAACCATGTAATCATGGAGTCGAGGATAATGAGCAAATTTAGGTACAAGAAATATCTGTTCCCATCTGATTATTTGTGCTTTCCTGAATAACATATTTGGATTTGGGTGTTTACACAGCAGATCTTCAACATGAACATGCAAAATGTCTCCTCAACACCTGGTGTGTGTTAGTGCATCACCGGTGGGGACGTGAGTCCTTGATGTGTCTGGCAGTTGATCGCCATTTGTGCCGGCAGCTTCAGAATCTGATGCACCTTCAGCTGACAGCATCGCTGTCAAGTGGAGCGTCTACTTGGACACCTGTTAGCACCACCTCTCTCTAAATTCTATTTACGAGCCCGCCACCGTCTCCTGTCCTCATCTAGTTGTCATCATGGAGCATTTTTTTTTTTTTTTTTTTTTTTTTTTTTTTTTTTGCTTCCATTTTATTTATTTATTTATTTATTCATTCATTTATTTTTGATTGTTTTTGATGTACTGACATTCTGGAAAATCATGTTTACTTTACTTTTCACATTATCAGAATCAGCAGGATTTGTCTGAGCACCAGATAAATAGTTGATTGTTGAGTCTCATTTCCAAGATGTTTGGGGTTAGTAAAGCGTCCTGAGCACAGCAGAATAGTGAGAAAATAAGGAAAAACAGGCCGAGGGCAGGGTGGCTGCAGATATAGAAAACATCACACACGACTTGTGGGTCATAAGTGATGATTGATTGTGTTTATATGAGTCTATACATTGTTTTTTTTAAAGGATAATGTTGTATAATCTGCTTTCAATAGTGTGTCAGTTTCAGTACTGCTGAGGTTCTTCTTACAGCCTTTTTTGGTGGCATCTCTTCTGTTCTTGGGCATGTGAGAGTATTTGTACATGGCACAACACCTGCCCTTACATACTATTTGGTGGCTGTAACCTATGCTTACAACAATTTATAATTAAGTGGGATTCATTATTCAGCGCTCCTGGGTAAGAGCAGATTTGGATGGTTAAAAACATTTGATGCATCTGGAGTTGACTTCTCTTATTTTTTCTCTTAAAGCTACAATATGTAATATTACAGCAGTAAAATGTCTAAAAACGCTACACATATGCTTTTGTTGAGCTGGGTTCTTAAATTATCCCAAATGTTATGAACAATGGTCAAACCCAGAGAAATCCATAATTCATTACTGGTAAGTAACGGTGTGTTTCTTACTAGCAGCCTGTTACAACCTTCAGGAAAACACAGTCAGAGAGTGAGGAAGGAAGGCACACGGGACTAAACGTAATGTGAATAAAACTCTAATATAACCTCATCCTTGAATCATTTCTGCCTGAGTCATGTCAGATGGATTTTCATCACCTCTGGTGGTTGTTTAACAACAACTCCCATGATCCCATTTTTTTCATTTTACAGAAAATGAACAGATAAAAGAAATTTAAGGGAATGTTGCTGCATGAGGCCCAGTGTTTCACTGACCTGCTTATTTCTTCCTCTCCTGCACAAATAAGCAGAATAGAGTCACCTGAACTCCAGTTAACAACAAACTACATATGAAATCTGCCACCTGGGAGGAGTTTTAACCCAAAGCACCTCATATTATTGTGAGCGGGAAAAGAAAAGAAAAAATCTGAGCTCCAGTGCAGCTTTTATCACCATTAGTGCCATATGCTGCACCTGTTGTTGCAGTGCTGTGCAGAAAAACAGTTCTGAATATCACCTCTAAACCCCCCACCTCGCATTAATGAGATCACATTTTCAGTAACTTAGACCGGCCTGAACCTTTCTGTTAATTATATACTGTGTCTTACTGCTTTACTGTGAAGAACCCTTTTGTTGTTGTGCACTATTTGGGGAGTGTGGATGCAGTGCTGTAACACAGAGTGTGACACAAGAAAAATATGACTATGTACATTTAGAATAACACTCACAGGAGCATTTTTATGAATTATGAATACTTTCACTTTAACACTAGAACGAGCGGAATTCTACAACTACTAAGATGGCCACAGCAGCTACTCTGACTGTTCATACTAGGCTGTACTAAATGTCATTTTTGTCATCTCATATTTATGTTCTCAGTTTCTATTGAGGTTTTTAAATTAAGCTTTGAAAGTCTGTCATCATATTTTGTGACTCCATCATCCCCCCAAAAAAATTCTCAGTTTGAATAATTCATTGGTTTAAATGGAGAGACAGAAGGCAGTTAGCCAACGTAATAGAATCTTTTTTTTAATAAGCAGAATGTTTCGTTAGTAACATGCTGTGAAATTTGGAAATAATTACATCTATCTTTTTTCAATAATTTTTGGAATTATTTGGATCATATGAGTCAGAGACCTACAGAGCCACTGAATCTAATTCTACAAATTCAGCAGTACAACAGCACACCAATAATATTGCTGTAGCCTCGTTTTTATCTGAAAGCGTGCAGAAATACAGGGTGAACAGACATGAAAAAAGCCCAGCATTCGAATTTCGTATTAGAATGCAAACCTGCTCCCCCTTCAGACTCAGAATCATCGGGACTAAAGCCTCTGTAACAGTCATTCTCCTTCTTGTTCTCATATTTTTCAAAGCTCTCTTTTCTCCTTGGTTTTAGCTCAAAGCTATGCAAGAGTGTAAAAAAAAAAAGACAACTAGAAAAAAATCTAAGAAAGCAATGACTGTTCAAGGTAGAAATACTCTGAATTATTTTGTCTTTTGTAATTTTGATAAAATAACAGTGTTGGAATAAAATTTACACAAACTTAGAAAAAGTCAGGATCCGACAGTTACATGGGTTTTATTTCAACAATGTTACTATACTGTAAGATTTAAAAACAGTCTCTCTGGTAGTTCTAGTGTTAAGTGCAATTGCTGTCACAATTCTCTAAATCTACAATTCCACAATTCATTCTTCATTTTAAACTTGCAGCTGTTAGACTACAGTCTTGATTTGTAGAGATCAACATATCATAGGTTTTATGTCCTGAGTCTGACAACTCTTGTTTATAATTTCAAAATTTTATATTTTCAAAAAAGTCTGATGATCACCTTCCCAAACAAATGAGAAAAAGAAACACAGCAAGATCTTTAAAAGGGGAGAAAGAATAAACTTGGCTGTGACAGGATTTCACCACATTCAACACACTGTGTTTTCAGCTCAGCCTTATAACTCGACATGCCATCATGAATCCAGATTTTATGTATTCATATTTCCTCACCACACTTTTTAGAACATTTACTGGCTCAGGATCGTCTCCCACATCACTTTTTCATTCCAGAAATCGATCCGTTTTGTGTCATTGTATTATGTGAATTCTGGAGCACATGTGGATATAAAAATAACTAGCTTTGTCGATGACCAAAAATGTTTACATTTTAATCTCACCATTTGGCAGTACCGCTGCCTCCAGGGCAGCGGTTTTAATTGGCTGACACAATACTCACTGTCACTTTGGCCGGGAAAATGTAAACACAGGCTCATTTCCATCAGGTTTCAGGGTGAATCTGACCCATTGGCAGCCATTGAGAATAACTATACAGAAACAATTGATATTCTTGCTGATATCGAGGCATCAGTATTAAATAGAGACTGATTAACAACCAGTTCAAAACTCCTTGTAGCAGCTTTAAAGATGCTGCAACATCGAAGCATCGAACAAAACAAAAAGCATGCATGCAAATTCTGAAAATTATAAACTGAATTTGGTTGGAGTGACCTTGACTGCACCAACATGGATACTTTCTGGGCACTGTGATGATTATATACTGAATATATTATTTATCTCATGTTCTGTTTTGCTGATTAGACATTTCTTTTCTTTGCAGCTTCATGTTTACTCAGTTTTTTATTTTCTCTCACAAACAAAAAAAATTTTTTGTTCACAACATCATATTATAAAATAAGACTTAGTTTATCCGAAAGCGCAGATTGGCAGCAGCTCCTTTTCTCAAACACCACATGGATGCAACGCCACAAACAAGTGTTTGCAGCTGCCGCCGGCCCCAAACAAGCCAATCTGCATACACCAACACACACACGCACACACACACACAAACAAGAGAGCACACAGCTTAGTCTTCATCAGGCAGCGTTGGCACAGCGCCCTGAGACGTCGGCACACATCACGGGCACAAAGGAGAGAAGGAAACCCAGACAAAACAAAACAAAAAAAAAAAGAAAAAGAAAGAAAGACAAAACAGGAAAAAAGAATGAGGCTAAAATAAGCAGAGAGGAAGAAACAAAGCGCAGCGGACGGCAGGACGACAGAGAAATAAAGGGGGCTGAAAGAGAAATCTGACAAAGCGTACCTCGTTTCTGATCCTCACCACACAGGGAGAGCAGGAGGGATGTTGCTTTTGATTGCTACAGGGTCCACCTGTCTGTCTGTCTGTCTGTCTGTCTGTCCTTCTGCCTGCCTGGATCTTTGTCTGTGTGTCTGTGCATCTGTTTGCCATCTGTATCTGTCTGTCTGATGTCTCATATTTTCTTTGTGTTACTGCAGGGTCAGTGTCCTGGTGTTTTCTCACATCTTAATCTCCAGTTTACTTTGATACTCTGTCTGTGTGACTACCTGTCTGTATCGGTCTGTATCCGTCTATCTGTCTGGATGTGTCTCTCAGTCTGTATCTCTGCTTTTTCTCTCACATTTTCCGCATCTTTTGTCATCTATTGGTCAGTCTGCCATGCACAAATAGTCTGCAACTATCTGTCTGTCCGCCTGCAGTGTTCCTCCTTGACAAACCCACACACACAAAACACTAGTGCGCAGATGGACGGACAACCATGCTAGACTCAACAGTACAAAAACAGCTTCACAGCAAACAAAGTGCAGACGAAACACAGACGCCGCCGCAGGAAACGGGGGCGAGGTGGGTTGCTGGGAGCCCACGAAGTTTAGCAGCGGCCATCTTGGAGGACACGCAGCAGTGCACAACAAGAGATGCCTCTGACTGTCCGGGCACCCGACTGTCCAAGGTCTGGACGCGAGCCAAGTCGGGCATCCCACACCCACCAGATTTCCTCTGTTCGATCCCAGCATGCCTTGGCACAACGGCGGGCGATTGCGGTCACAGAAGAGACAGAAAGAGAGACAGAAAGAGAGGCTGGATCTCTGCCATGTCTTCCTTGTAGTGAGTTAATGAAGCAAGAAAAGCTTGGATACACTTCAAGCATCAACTTTCACACACACATGCACACAGTGGGCGCAATAAACCCCAGCCAGCACAGACAGCAGGCACACTGAACACGTCTTTCAGAGTTATTTCAACATGTAGCCCACCTCCTGTACAAACAAAGCCCCCAACAAGGCAAACAGCCGCCAACCTGTCTGAAAACTGGACGTCTTTGTTCATCGTGTTTGTTTGATGTCTTGATTCATGTTTAAGTGCTTTTCGAGGTAGAGGAAATGAGGAAATGCTCCCCAAAATGTGTGTTGCATTCAGCATTCTTACCTGGCATGTAGGTGAACAGACTGGATGAGTGGAGGGGAGGTGTTGTTGTGTTCAGTCTCTGGATGGGAAGCGAACAGCTGGGTGAGCAAAGAGGAGAGTAACAAAGACCAAGATGCACACAGAGATGGTTGTAAAGAGCAGGTTACTTCAGGGGTCATTCACCTTACACTTCATCTTTAAAAGCAGAATATCAGTCATGACAGAGACCATCTCAGACCCAAAAGGATCCCTCAACCACCAAGACAGAAAACATTTACAACCCTGATTCCAAAATGGTTTAAAACATTGATGAAAACAGAATGCAATGATTTGCAAATCCTTCTCAACTTGTATTCAGCTAAATACGGTACAAAGACAAGATATTTAATGTTTCATGATAAGCTTGCTTTTTGTAAATAGTCTGAATTTGATGCCTGCTCAGAATTGTTTCAAAAAAGTTGGGACGGGGGCAACAAAAGACTTGTAAAGGTTAAACAGGTTAAACGGCAACCTGACTGGGTATTAAAGAAGCATCCTCGAAAAGCTCAGTCGGTCACAAGCATGGATGGGGTGAGGGTCACCATTGCGTGGCCAAAAAGTCCAACTGTTTAAGAACAATGTTTCTGAACACAACATCTACAATCCATAATCATTAAAAGATTCAGAGTACCCAGAGAAATCTCTGCATGTAAGGGACAAGGCTGAAAACACTGAAAGCCTACGACCTTCAAACCGTCAGGCTGCACTGCATTAAAAACCCACATGATTGTATAAAGGATACAACATGGTCTCAGGAAAACTTTAGAAAAGTGTTGTCAGCAAACAGTTTGTCGCTGCATCTAATGCAAGTCAAGACTCTACCATGGAAACATTAAGCCATCTATCAACAGCATCCAGAAACGCTGCTTACTTCTGTCGGCCTGAGCTCATCTGAGGTGGACTGAGGCAAAGTGGAAAAGTGTGCTGTGGTCTGACGTACATCATCGGCAACTGTCAAGGCTCTATAAATACTGAAGGGTACATACAGGTTTTGGAGCAACATATATCTGCCATCCGGATGACGTCTTTCTAAAGCATGTTCCTGCCACGTCTCCCTCTGAAAATGTGTGGCGCATTATGAAGCAAAAAGTACGAGAGACCTCGGTCTGCTGAGCACCTGAAGTCATATTACAAACAAACAATAAAGTTGATCAGTTTAAACATTAAATATCTTGTCTTTGTACTGTATTCAATTTAATATAGGTCCTAAAGATTGCATATCATTGCATTATGTATTTATTTACATTTTACAGTGACCAAACCTTTTTGGAATCAGGGTTGTAGATGAACAGACCTCATGACTCACCTTTCTCCTTGTTTTGTGTTGCAAATGGTACTGTGACACATCCAAAAATCCTCTTCACTTCATTCAGACACTTAGTGAATCATAGATTTGATTTATTTTTTATGCTTTTCAAAAGTGTCATGTTTTTACATTTCTAAAGGTGGTTTAAAAAAATATTCAAAGGTCAGGCAGCACCACTGAGAAACGAGCCCCTGACGTTTATAAAAACTCCAGCTGAAAGATTTAATCAGCCTCGAGGAGGTTTACGCACAAAAATGTGGAATAGCTCCAGGCTGAGAGACAGGTAAGTCAGGACCTCCAGGCACAAACTGTCCGGCTAAAGGAGGAGCTGCTTCACAGGCCCTCGAACTCCTGCTAGAGGAGGACATCTCTGATGAGAAGATCCCAGAGAAAAAGAGGAGGAGCTCAGTGTGGAAAAGATCTGCCACTTTCTGAGATGTTTTTGAAAAGAATGGATGAAAGACAGCGAATTTAGCTCAAAGCTACAACCAGAGTTTGGGGTTAACAAACATATTTACAAAGAACAGCAGGTCCATTGATCTTTAGTTGACAAAAAGCTCTAATGGACCACATTATTTCTGTATACCAAAGTGACTTAGAGACTTAAAATATGTGTAATATTATGATGCTAAAAAGGCGCCAAAGATAAATGACCAATTGCTCTCATTGCTTGTCAGATGATTTTAAAAACGTAACGTTACCAGGCTGTGCAGTCCATGCTAAAGTACAAATTGTACTGCTGTTTAGCATTAAGTGTTGTATTTTTATGTATATTTCAATCTACATGACTAAAGACAGACAAAGTTCAACAAACATGACAACTGTTTGCAATTAAAGACAGGTGTGTGCGTGTCCTCTACCAACTAAAGCCACAAAGATGTTAGCATTCTGTGCTATTTCTCATTAACATTTCATTTTAGTATTTTTGAGCTCATCTTTTTTCTGTCCAGTGCTCCTTGAAGCCCTACTCTTGTTCATCTGTCAATGTTCTTGTGGCTATAATAATGTTGATGGATGAGAATCTTAGCGTATTAGCATGCCAACAATTGCTAATTGGAGCTAAACCTTTGCTGTGGTCAGGGTCAGAATTAAAAAGGTATTTTAGCCACTCAAAAAACAGCCCACCTAAAAAAAATCTATATATGTGTGAGTGTATGCTCTATTTAGGATATTTTAACTGCTTTGCTGTCAGACAGCCTTTTCTGACAAGAAACCACTGTTGAATAAGCCAAAGTGGCTAATGCTGATCCAACAGCAACACAACAAAATGACTAAGCTTCTGTGTTGATGCTCCTCTGTGCTTCTCTTAACTGAGGGTGTCAGTGCTGCCAGACGCAAAACACAGCAATATTGTACTGTGACTTTAAAAGTATTGTACATACAGACACAACACGGGAAGGAGCCAGGATACTACGCTGAATGGCAAAACTGTGCTATGTGCACCATACTGCACAGAGGCTCCATCATTTGAACAAGATGGCAGTTATTAAAATTATGGCACAAATATGATAATTATTGTACATCTGACAACACTGGTGAGTGTGCCGACTGGCTTCTACTGTAGGTAATACACCTACCTAATACAATCCATCATCAAATAATCTGGACTATCTTTAAATCAGGTTTTTAGATGTTACTGTTATTTGCTGATGTGTAACAGATGCAGAAGACCGAGACAAAAAAAACATCACAACACTTTATGGATGATACCTTTTATTTCCTTCAAAACAGGAAAAACTAAAAATTTCCTCTGGCAAATTATTTATCCATCCAGCAGCTGTTCTTAAAGCAAACATTTACAAAATTAAAAAGGAAAACAAAATACAACACAGAGGTTCAAATCATAAATATTCACAGTATATGTTTTAAATTAATGACAAATTCCTTTAAATAATCCTCCATATGCACTCCTGTGCTCCTGAGCGAGGCAAATCTAATCACTGGCTGACCTGTTGTCAAAATAATGATTTCCTTCATGCAGGCTGTAACATTTCAGGTTCAGTACATAAACCATAGTTGGTGGCAGTCCTGAGCAAGTCGTGAGCATGTGCAAGTTCCTCGACCTTGAAGTAATTCAAGATGTCAAAGGTTTCACATTTGTTTTCATTCACATTCATTTTCTTATATATAGTATAAAGTGCTCTTCCTTCACTTCACTTTCATTTCGGATGATGCACATTGGATATAAGTTGAAACAAAAAGCATCCTGGGAAAAAAAATAAAGTCAAAAAATAAATCCAGGCACTTTTTGGACAGAGAAAGGAAAAGCATCATTCGAGTAAATTTAATTTTATTTCTACTGACAATCAAAATAACATGACAGAGCAGAGCTTAGCGTGCTCTTCCTCCTCTTTCCACCTGTCGTCCTCCTCTCCCCCTCCATCTCTGCTTTTCTTTGACTTCTTCTTGTGTTTGTGTTTCCTCAGCTCCCCTTCTTCCAGCAGCTCTGGGGTGGGTTGTCTCTTCTCCTTTTGGTGCTTCTTTTGTTTCTTTCTCCACTCTTCTCTCCCGTCATCACCGCTGCTCTCCTGGCTCTCCGATGAACTGACGCTGTTGCTGCTGGGCCTCTCGCTGTCCAGTTTATCAGCCTCATCCTCCCATCGACTACCCCTCTCTCTCTGAGCCACCATCTCTTGATTATCTCTTTCCCCTTTGCCTTCTTTTATTACTTTATCCACTTTGTTTTGCTTCCACTCCCCCTTTTCTGCTTTGCTCTCATTTCTACTTCTGCTCTGCATTAATTCCCAACTGGGGCTGCTCATTTTGGGCTTAGTGAGCTCTGACTCTCCAGAGAATTCAGAGGGGACGGAGTCTCTCTCCTTACCCCAGCTGTGGGAGAGTGAAGGTAGGGAGGGGTGGATCCCTGCAGGTCTGTTTTGGTGCCTGTGGTCCCCTGATAGATCTTGGGGATTCTGGTAGTAGTGGGGATGGTCGTTAAATTTCAAATCCAGGAACATGTCCCTACATGTTTTGTGTGTATTTTTATCAGGCAGTTCAGCAACTCTGTTGTCCCAGCTTCTGGCGCCAGAGGATCTCCCACAGGAACTCTTGTTGCTGCCATGGTCGGCCCCTCGCTGCCTGTGTCTCCTCTCTGTGTCATGTGACAGTGAATAAGAGGAGGAGTGAGAGGAGGAAGGGGGACTCCTCTTTCTCTCCCTGTCTCTCCCCTTTTCTTCATCTCTTGTTCTCTCTTTTGATCTTTTGCTCTCCTTCTGCCTATCCCTCGATCTTTCACTGTCCCTCCCCCTTTCTCTGTCCCTCCGTCTCTCCATCTCTATCCTTCTCTCTCTGTCCCAGTCTCTCTCTGTAGACAAGGTGCTGTCAGGTCTGTCTTTGCCAGCAGAGGGAGCCACGCTTCTGTGTGAACTGGACAAAGTGGTGTTTCTCTCTTTCTCCCTGTGTCTCTCTATGTTTCTATGTCTCTGTTCTTCACACTCTCCCCTTGTTTCCCCGTCGGTTGGTGTCTCTGCTGTCACCGACATGGACGATGACGGCAGGACCGCAGAAAGAGTCTCCGTTTGAACTCTGATGTGCCCTTGATGCCGCTCTTCTTCCTCAGGCTCTTCCTTCTCCCATTTGGAGCGAGGGACCTGAGACAAAGTGTGAAGGCATGACTGAGATAACATACGCTTTTTGTCTGTGCATGCATGTAAAACCCCAATTTCAACAAAGCTGTGATGTTGTGTAAAACATAATGCAATGATTTGCAAATAATTTTAGACTTATGTACAACTGAATACAGTACAAAGACAATATATTTAATTTTCAAACGATCATAAATTAACACTCCTTGTGAATTTGATGCCTGCAACATGTTTCAAAAAAGTTTCAACAGGGGCTGACCTATATAGTCTTCTAATGAATATTTGTGTGAGAAACTGCTGTGGAAAATCAGGGACTTTTTGGGAGAAGTAATGTGTAATCAAAGAGGCCTACAGAGACTGAGAGCTGATCAAATGACCTTTTGAAAGCAACAGTTCGGGGACAGTCTGTAAAGCTCCATTTCTGATGTTGAAAGCTGACCACAGTGATGAATGTTTCAAGTGTACAGGCCAAGTAAAGTAGGGACAGTGAAATTTAATTATACAACCAGACAATGTTTCGGACAGAATATGAGGTGAAGTCATGACAGCAGATGGGTGAGATGGGGCAGAGACTAATGCAGGGGCATAACTACCATATATGCAGGTAATGCAGTTGCATTAGGGCCTGCGACAGACTGGGGCCCGTGTGCACAAGCCTCTAATCATTCAGTAAACATATATGTGCTGTAATCCTCACACGCTAATGTACTATTGCGCTACTATGTCTGCTACTTATTATCATAGGGTTTAACAATAGGGCGTGAATAGTATTTATAGTGCTTATTTAGTCAAGATACTTAAGTCATGGTGCAACATAGTTACTGTCATTCTCCAAATAAATAACATTACAATATCACAAACTAAGTTTTACATATACAAGCTTCTAGTTTATTGACTCATACACCTATGTCACGTTTCTAAATTAAGTTTAAATAAGGATTAACTGGCGATTTCATGTTCAAGAATGTGTACAAAGAGTGTCCGTGTGGAATACTGGGTTATTGCAGTTATGGACATGCGCTATACTACCGCGAGGGAAAATCAACGAAAAGTTAGCGAGTGAAATGTCAAGACAGCAAGTAAGTGAGAAACGAGCAATATACAAACACAGAAGAAAGTTTGAGAAGCCAGAATTGAAAGAAGCAACAGAGAAAGAAGCAGGAGCTTCCAAAAAATAGTTTTCTTTCAGAAAGTTTCAGGAAGACAAGCAGCACAAGCTGTTCGCATGGATGTATTAAGGAGAGTGCACCTCTGATGTAATCTAATGCAAAAATGTAGACATGAAAATTGTTATCAACGTGAAGGTGCACAGTCACTGTATTTGCATTCATATTAAGGTGCGGTATTTTCATCCGTATTAAGGTGCGCTGTCTCCTGTTAGTTTGCTGTATTTTTATCTGTGTTGATGATGCTTTAATCTGTTATGATGCTGCAACACCAGATTTTGTCAGGCAGGCTGACAATCACTATCACTATCTTGGCCTTGCTATGGCTATGGCTTCTCCTCTATATCACTGTGGTGCATGTGACTGTAATTGGTCGTTTTAAAGCGGCATAATTTCACTTCTTTCATTCACTGACATTCCGTCATATTATGTCTGACTGTGATGGGTAGGGCCCGGTTTGATAAGTTCAAAAGATAAGCTCCTCATAGGGGGAGCTTGAAAGGGTATATAAGCAGACATCTCACTTTTCCATGGAGAATCAGTTTACTTGTATTTTTGCACTAAATGCAGTAAATCTATATTGCATCAAAAACTACTGACTCCAGTGTTTTATACGGACAACTTTGTTTGAATTTCCTAAGTGACTTTTGACTACACTGAAATCAATGACTGCACTGAAGGGACCTAACATGCCCTGGCCCAGTTGAGGTAACTTTGGGCACTTCGGTCCCAGCCTTTTTGGAATTGAATTTGTATGAGTGCTGTACTTAAACTTTTGACTCATGCAAAGCAAAGCATCCTGTAGTCCAACCAGGGAATAATTATTACACAAGACCAAAAAATATTGTGTTT
>JAJHUR010103411.1:0-16240 GCA_027495735.1 Lutjanus campechanus
TTTTTTGGAACCACACTAGTTCCCACAACTTTAACTTTTCAGGATTGTACTGTAATTTAGCAGAAGAACACTACCTTTACAAAGGAAAGTCCCAGTAATGACATCCTGGCCATCCTGGCTGTTTACACGTTTCTCAGTGCTGAGGTAATGCAATTTGTCCCTATATATTAAACTGGGCAGACTTGGAGGCAGATGCCCACTCTTATTACAGTGAAAGCAGAGCAGGAACCAATAAGTCTTTGTGAAAGAGGAGGAAAATGAAGGAGCCAGCTACAGTTAGCGTTCCAACATGACAAAAAACCCAAGTAGAATGTAAAAATAATCCAGCATAAAATAATTCCATCCCAAATGGTCTTTTAAAGACATGTTACAGACGGTAATCATGAATGTAAGCGACGTCAGCCAACCTCAGCCTCAACTGGGACGTCCAGCGTTACGTTGTGGCGTAAAAATTACAGCCGTGGCCGGAAACAGAGGGTTACTTTTTTATCTGACCTGAATATTAACATTCTTCCGGAGCTGCTGGCTGAAACCATAAGCCTGTGTTAAAGAAATATCACTGCTGTCACAGAAAAGCCATATATCTGCAAAATGTGTTTTTTCAGGAATGAAGAAAAGAATGCCTTTTACTGTATTTTCCTCATTACACTATTGTATTTTCTTCAGGCAGGAAGAACAGAAAAGTTATAAATCTTTTTCAACATCTTTTTCAACCTTCAGTCTAAAGGCTCGGTCACATGCAGGTGACTAAGCTTCACCTATGGTAGTGAATGCTATTGGTCGAGGCTGTGACTCCGCCCCCTCAGAGTTCACCAAAGTTGTCCTGTTTTTGCAAAGCTTCATTTGGTTAATGCTGCTCCAATCTTTTTTCATTCGACAAAATCGATGCTTGACGTTTTTTTTTTAACTCACACCACAACCTTTTCCGAAATGTAACCAATTACCTCTGTTGGTCACTTCCAGTACTCCAGCGGTCATACAGTATATATCATTTTATAATAATGATGTGAAAAGTCACATGATCAAGGCTTGATTTGGATTTTTATAGAGCAGAGGTTTCCCACATTAGCATTACTGTTGCCCTCAAAGGGCCGGTTGTAAATGTAAAACTATATATTAAATGCATCTACATAAAAAATAGTGTAGTGTGCAACTATTATACAATTAATTTAAAACATGAAATATATGAAGTAGTATAATATAATCAAGGTAACAGTAAGGGTTGTTTGCCAACAAGCAAGGTTTGATATTAAAATGTATATTAGCTTTGAGATGAAATGACAGCATTTTGTAGCACCCCTTGTCTAGAGTGCCACTGCTGTTAATGGTTATATGTTGAGACACCATTTAGCAGCTACAAGCCTTCAAAATCAGGATGCATTCTGGGACATGTAGTTGACTTTGTTACTGTAGTTTACTTCCGTAATGCAGCATAGAATCATATTGCACAAATTATATTCTTTGCAAACAATCTATAAAGGGGCACCAGGCTAGATTTGGTCCACGGGCCTCAAGTTTAACACCTGTATTATGGAGAAGAAGTGATCTGACAAACACACAAAACATACACAGATACCAACTAATTCCAACAATTATTATTTCTTTACATAAGGTGAAAATATGTGCAAGATTTGCTCCACAATACATTCTGTGCTTTCACCGTTGTCCTGAGGTGTCTCGGCCCCATTTTTGGCAACCATTGTTTTTTCAATGTCATCACTGGACTTCCCCCTTTTCTATCCATGTGATTGATGGTTCCATAAAGCAATAAAAGACATTAGGAGCAGGA
Source organism: Lutjanus campechanus (assembly GCA_027495735.1). Lineage (NCBI taxonomy): Eukaryota > Metazoa > Chordata > Actinopteri > Lutjaniformes > Lutjanidae > Lutjanus > Lutjanus campechanus. The sequence goes on from JAJHUR010103411.1 coordinate 1,790, forward strand.
AATGTATTTGACATTGCCTCTGTTTTGTGTAAAGCAACCTTAAGAGGAAGCAATGCAAGGAAATATTATTTGGCAGCATTTTGTAACAGGACTCTCCACTCTGCTGCTGTAATGCAGAGACGATTCATCAGGCAGTTCAAAGAGCATAATAAGTGCTGTATGTTGAACTCATTTATGAATATCTGTAGATTTTTTGCAGCCTGCAGCTTTCACTTATAAAGAAAATGTAGCAAATGCAGGGACTGAATGACTTTTTTGTTGAGAAATCTGCTAAAATGCGCAAGTTCTTTCTGTTTCTCTCAGCGAGTTTTCATTTCAAGACACCTCTGCATCAAGCTGGACTGGCTATCAGAACTTTGCTTAAACATGCTTTTAGTTTGGCTGTGTCATCTCTATATTTAAAGTCGTGCGTGTAAATGTATGTGTGTGCATGAGGCAGAGAGGGAGAAAGAGGGAGTCAGTCCCAGAGGCCTGCAGATAATAATAATGTTACAGGAGGAGGATTGTGGTCTACATTCTGGAACAGTTTATTAGGGGGAAGTCTGCAATTACATATTTTCTGGGTAAACATTAACTAGTTCTGTATCGCAGGCCTTCACAACAACAGCAGCTTGGACTGCAACACGCTGACTTGTATGCTTCACTTTTACTAGAACCGTTACCACAAAAGGGGCAGAACACAACAGTCTGCTTTATTTTAGCAAACTATTAATCTAATGCTGGTTGTTTCCAGTGGAGGATGTTTTGACAGTATTGTGGTTTAACCCAGAAAACCTTACAACTCACAGGATTAAAGGACTGTATTAAAATACTGCTAAAAATACCCTGCTGCAGCTGGTTCTGGAAGTTTTTTTCCCCACTGAATATTAACATTTGAAGGATTTCTTTTAATTTTGACGTTGTTCCACTGTAGCCTCCTGGATAATTTAATGATGATGTAGTTTTATGTTATGGCCCCATTGGTTATTAATATGCCAACATAAGTCAGTGTTTTCTCTCAGTTTGCTATGGCAAATGTCTCTAAAAACCACCCATTGACCACTGCGACTGTTGCCATGGTGAAGACATCCACTAGAACTCTTGTTTGTGGCAATTGGGAACAAAAACACTGCACCATAGAATAAGTAGGATTTGTTAGTTGCTGTTTATAGGATGTAAAATGCCAACATTTTGTGTTGGTAAAACATTCCAGGTACAGCAAAATAATGATAAAATAAGAAGGTGCAGGCGGATGGAGTCTTTGCATGTGCAGGCGCCGCCACACACTTGTGGTGCGTCGTGGGTGATGATTGAGAGGGATTATTTTTGTGAGTTTATGCTTTGTTTTTTGGGAAAATCCTCCATGTTTTACCTTTAACGTTGATCCAGAATCTAAAAGTGAACGTACTTATGCTCTGATCGTACTTCGCAGCACAGACGCAGATGTGGACAGCTGTGGACTTTGCAGGCAGCCATTTCAAAACAGCCGAAACATCATGCAGACGTCCCGACAACAAGAAACGGAACAAAACATTATGTTACATTATGTTAACATTATCCATCTGTCACTGTCAGCAGGCAACAGCAGAGAAGGAAACTCCAGACTTGTAAGATCTTGCGAGAGTGAACATTTTAACCAAAACCGTGACAAATCTCGTGAGAGTCTTGCAAAACTGCGGCTCCCTTCTAGACCCAACCAGCATAACGGACATAACGTGCCACCGCGGCAATGGTGTCGCCACTTGATGGCTAAACACACAAAGCAGTCGCAGGATCCGTCTACATAATCACTTATAACAACCAATTATACCTATGCTAATACTTAGGCTAATTCAGATATAATCCCATGATCTAATGCCAGTGCTAATATTACAGCTAAATATTTAATAAGTTTAATCCCTCCAGACATTCCATTTTTGCAATTACACGGTGCAAAACACATACTCACAGTGATCAGAGCAGCAGCTGCTGTATCTACCAACCACATCGTGCATCATCATCATCAAACTCATCATCATCTTCATCATCATCATCATCATCCACAGAGCAAAGGTTTATAAAGAAAAAAGAGTCAGAGCAGGAAGGAGACGAGGAAGAAAGGAGAGTCGTAATAGCTTACAAATGTTGCCTCTCTCTCCCTGTGTGTGCCCATCTGAGGGCAATTTCCAGACCGGGGTAGTTGTGATGGATCTTTGCCTTTCAGGTGTAATTATTTTAAGAGAGATTGAGCTGTTAAGCACTTGAAAAACATCACAGAGGCTCCGTGAGTGTTTATGCTTTCCGTTCCGTCTCTGAGGTCCCTGCGGGGGGACTGACTCCATCAGCAGATTCAGCGATGCAGCACGATACAATGTGGGACCTGATTATTACTTTGTTTCAGACACCCTGTGTATCTAAACAACATGCTGTCTGTTTGAATGAGACATGAGTAAAAAATACTTGAAGTATCTTTAAAGACAGAATGGGTCTGCATTAGAGTGTGTTTACAGTCACCTCTGACAGACGTGATGAAGCTCTTGATAAATCTTACACGCCTTATTTATCCTTATAAAATTCTGGATGAAGGTAATAATCATCAGTTTTCACCTGTGGATACATTCCCTACACTTTCTTAAAGAAAAAAAATGTACAATTTTGTGAATGGCTGAGTGATGAGAAACTTTACAAACACTGTCTAAGACAAGCTATTTGGACCCTCTTATAAATTCAGCAAATGACTAACCCACGTCACTTTTGTCCCTTCCCCTGTCTGTGCCAGCTTTATCCAAGCTAGCACCAAAGATAGGCTAGCATACATGCATGATAAACTTTATATATTAAAAAAAAATCTTTAAAAATGTAGAATAGTTTGCAAAATGTTTAGTGAAGATGTTAAAGGGATAGTTCACCCAAAAATGAAAATTCAGTCATTATCTTCTCACCCTCACACTGACTGAAGATTAAGTTTTGTTTTTTAGTCCATAAAACACTGCTGGAGTTTCACAGGAAAACAGTGTTGCAGAATCTCCCAGACAATGGAAGTAAATGGTGACCAGTTTTCAAATGGAAAAACACAACGGAACAAAAGCATAAAACGCCTCCATACTGCTCGTTTGGTGTAATCCAAGTCTCCTAAAGTCCTGACAGTCGGGACACCATCACACCACACACCCAGTTCAGACAGTGTGCATGTGCATGAGAATGTGGCTCCAAGCAAAGGATGTCATCTTCTACAAGATTTAAGCCAAAAACATGGTGTAAATGGTGTTTTTCAAGTCAACTTGGCATGTTGGGGCTTTATGAGACTTGGATTACACCAGATGAGCAGTATGGAGGCATTTTATGTTGTGTTTTGTGGACTGAAAAACTAAAACCAACCTTTAATTGGCATGAGGGTCAGTAGATAATGACAAATTTTTTGGGTGAACTATCCCTTTAAGTAGACGTGCTTTGCAAGTGAATGGGATAATACATGCAAAATTCCTGGCATGCTTCTTTAAGTATAGAAATAATTATTTCAAGCATGTGTGAAATGACAGAAGCAGGATGTATGCAGGCAATTAAAGAACTGAGTAGACAAATAAAGATTTGTACATGTATTTTTTTTTGTTTTTTTTGTTCTGAGTACAAGTAAACATAAATGTAATTAATTCATTCGTTAAAAAAAAAAACTAGTCCTTGGTGGTGTCGGGCCTCAGTTACACTAACACGTCCCTCAGTTACCATGGAGCTGTTCTGAGCTCTTTTCAGCAGTGGATCACCCTGGGCCTCAGGACAAGGTAAAGAAAAAAAAACATGCTGCCGTTAGCGCCCGAGTTACTCTGAGTCCAGCCAACATATTAACCCACTCCAGCCCCCCAGAGACGCTTTCATTTGACTGATCTTATCTCAACAGAAAAGGAAGTTGGCTTTGATGACTTCCATGAGTCAAAGAAAGTGCAGAATAAATTTCAGGTTTTTTCTTCTTAAGCTCCAACTTCCACCTCCACCTCCACCTCCACCTCCACCTCCACCTCCACCTCCACCATCCCTGCTGTCACCCTCCTCCTCCCTCTGCTTGCTCTCCTCTTCTCCCCCTTTCTCCTCATTTTTTCAGTTCAGCTACAGTATTTTCCCCTCCTCCTGTCTGCTCTCAGGTGTCCAAGATTTAGTTTATTGTCATGGAGCAATAGAGCAACACTGTACCTATTGCGACTACGTACACAGTTTCAGCAGTGCAAAGCTACATGTGCCGGTTGCAGCATTGACAGATACGACATGGGGACTGCAAGAACTAACTTTATAGCTTGTTAGGGCCTATATGCCTCTGATGCATGTGAAGTTTTTTTTGTTTTTTTGTTTTTTTTAGCATGAAGTCAATGTTAACAGCATGATTCCACTGGGCATGGCTGCGTTGCATTCAGGCGGCTCTCTGCTCTGCCCCACAGAGGATATGTGCTAAGTCTATTCTTGACCGATGCCAGAGCAGATCGAGCAGGCAGGAAGTCAGACACAGGAACAGCATAGAGAATTCGGTCACTTTTCAAGATAAAACACCGTGTGTAGACCCATGACAAAAAAGAGAGTATTTACCTACGTACTTACCCCCAGTAGAAGGAAGGAAAAAAGACCAAATCAACAAAATCTGAATAACAAAATCAGGTCGGCAAAACACTTTGCTTGTGAAATTCTCCTGGTGGGGCATGACACCATGTGGAGGATGGATCAAAACTGCATCACAGTGTGACGCAACCAGTGGAATCAAGGTGTAAGAAAGCTACTCTCAGTAGTCTTATTTTCAGAAGGGCCCAAATGACACTGAATTTATTTTGGGCCACTTTGATAACAATATTGGGGGAGTAAAAAAGTTCAGATATCCACATATATTGCAATAATCCCTCAAATGTGCTTATTAAACATGTGTGATAAGGATATGTAATGGAGGCATGATATTTTACAGTTTATCAATAAATTTTTTTCTAGTGCAGGTAACTGAAACAGTTTCATTTGTACTGTTAATGACTGTGAACGGAAAAAAAAACAAATATATACACTCAAATAAAGAAAATGGATCAAATGTACATAAAATGCTGCTTATAAAACTAAAAAAACAACAACAATGCATTATTTTCTGTCAGAAAAAGGCTAACATGATATATCTGTCTGGCTCTAATTTAACAAACATCTAACAGTGATTGAACTGTCATTGCTGCTCTGTATGAATGAATCAATGTAAATACAGCAGTTGCACATAACATAAGCTCTAATTCTGTGTGTTGCTCACTATAGCTCTGTATTACAAAGTAAATGAAAGCAGCCACAGACCAGCAACACTGGAGTAGGTATGGATTTGCTGCTTGCTGTTCCTGGGAAATGGACCCCGGCTTTTCAGATGAAGAGGGATCTCTCTGATCAGTGTACCAGCCTGCAGCTGCGGAACAGGTAGAAATTGGTAAAAAATGAGACACCACAACACAGTGTTAGCAGTTCAACACTTCTGATGATGGATTTGAAAGCTGCAGAACCTTGTTTCGTTCAAAGATACAACCCATCTTTGAGATGTTTTGCTTCCAAGAGGACAGAGAGGGAAGCAGGTGTGATCCTCACTGGAGCTAAATTTAGATGCGTGTTTACAGAACAGCATCAAACCATTTCTTGTCTGGGTGGGGTTTACACAAGGGGACCATTCAGATATTGTCAACCAAACTGTCAATCATTTAAATTAGTCATTAAGTTTGAAATACTTTCGTTTTATTGTAAAAACTTCGAGACAGTTGGTGCTTTGTCCTGCTGTTGGTGGCAAACCCCACCCATCTGTGATGAGGCCGTATAAAGTTTGTGTAAAAGCTGCCTGAAACAGGTCTGTGCAGTGCAGCACAAAAGAGCTCACTGACAAGTGGTTGGAAGCAACATCGCATTTTGCCCAATGTTTTTTAAAGCACGCTCTTTTATTCATCCTCTTTGCAAGTTCAGTGCTGTATTTATCTGAAGAAACTTTTCACCTTAAATCACCTCTTTATGTTCATTAAGTGTTATGCTTTGCTTCCTTTTGACTTGCATACGTGTTGCAAGTACAATCAGTGCATGCCGTGGGCATCACAAACAATCTCATTTTAATCCGTGCAGCTGTTTTCACCAGCTCCATGCGTCTCGCGTCCCAGCTGCGTCTGACAAGTATAAACACAACCTGAAGCATTTGTTTAGACTTCAAGCCTGTTTTTTGGACAAGGCACTGCAAATGTGTTTTATCCACATTTTTGAATCTAGGCGGAGCAGTTGGCCAGAGAGTCGCTTGCTCTGCTCCGGGTTAATCAGACTCTCCCTTCTCTTTACCCAGCAGCTGGTAATCCGAACTTTTTCTGCAGTGTTTTAGTAGGCAAACTGTACATTTACTGCCACTAGACAACTTCACTGCTAAACTTCAATCCCTCTACTCTGATCGCCAAAACCTGGCTGCTCTGAGCGCAGCCACCGCCATTCTCTTTTCTCCTTTTTATCTTGTGCTCATTCACAAACACTGCATGCACACACACACACACACACACACACACACACACATGCACACACAGCTGTGCTTCTGCTACGATCATAGGCATTGTGTTGATTAAAAAAACATATTGAAGGAAAACTGCACACTGCATAGAAAGTTGGGCTGCTCATTTGTAGCTAGCTGATCCCACAGACATACGCTTCAGTGTGGTTTAAACACTGTTGTCACACTAGTGTGATGCTGATGTGACGTTTGCGGTCTAGACAAGGGGTTTGTTTGTATTATTAATCACAAAATAATACAAATTAACTAATTGAGGCAGCAACTTGTGCTCTGTGAGGTAAAATGACTGTTTTTGACAAAGGAGTCTGGTGACTTTGGAGAAAATATTTGGTTTATATCGCAGCGGTTTCTTGTCAGAAAAAGCTGTTTGACAGCAAAGTAAAGCAGTGAAAATATAGTGTACACCGTGGTCATGACTTTTTTAGATGGCTAAAACAAATCTTATTGCTGACCCTGTACACAGCAGTACATTGCTTAGCTTCCTATATGTAGCTACTCATATTTCTTCTCCAAACTGCTGGTCACCATCTACTGTAGATAAAACACTTGTCTCTGTGTGTGTTTGTGTATCTACAAGCATTATCAGTGTGTGCATGTTGGGTCTATAATTCAGTCCCTCCAGGATTTTGCAGGCTGTTTTTGGAAGTGTTGTGGCCTAAAATACCTAATTTTTATTTTTAAAAAATTTAAAAACCGATGCAAATTGTGATGTTTCTCTGCATTTTTTGGAATAAAATTGCAGGAGCAAGTGAAAATTGCAAAAGAAAGTTTCTGCATAAGAAACAGTAGAATCAAAGGCAACTTGTTCTGGGGAAAATAAAACAGCACTCTATTCTAAATGTTCTAAGCAACCTTACCAAAAATGCTCAGGATTACAAACATTCAATGAAAATATGCTTTATTTGTAGATGAAGATGGGCACCTGGGGGGTATTCCACAGAAAAGCAATACGTTTTTGAGCTGAAACCCAGTGGAAAAGGCCCAAAATGATCAAATAACAGTGCACAGAGCAGTGATAAATGTTAATAACAGTGACAAACCTTCTGTTCTTTTCAGTGCCCATAACAAAATAAAAAAATATAAATGCAATGAACATAGTGAATAATTCAACGAAACAATGAGTCGCTTCAGTGAGACGTACATGTATGATGTTTGCATGGGGGACTGCTATGATTACTCAAATTTACTGAAAAGTTGCAGAGTTTGGACAAAAGTGCAGGGTTGTGCAGACTTCACAGGAATTGGTGGAATTTGTGTAAATTGTTGATTAACTTCCTAGAGGGACTGATAAATGAGTTTTACTGCAAAAAGTACAACAACCTCTGCTGAATTTGACAAAAATGATATGCAAGGTTACAAAATGAATGCAATGCTAAACTATCACATTTCACTCAGCAGTCTGTTTAGAAAGGATACACACCATTTGATTAATATTTACTTGTGTATCTACACATCAAGCCTGGATGTGTGCACACTTGTCTGTCTGTATTTCTTTGTCCTTCCAAAGTGACTTTTTCTGCCAGCAGACTGGAAACACCTTTCCTCCTCTTTCACCCCGGACAATAGCAAAGAGGACCAAAGAATTTCTATTTGTCCACATCCTTTGTCACGCCGCATTAGTGTTATTTCCAGCCACCTGAGCCCATCGCACTCGATCAAGGGCCATCTATACACACAAGTCAAAATCATTCCATTAATAAGTCACCTCCGTGGTATTTAAGCGAAGCTCGGGATTTAAGACTTCCTCTTTGCTTGGTGGAATTCGCCCGGCCTTTCGGAGCTACCTTTGTGTGACTTATGTGCCTCCGGTGGATTAGGAGTACTCAAAAGCCATTTAAATCACAATCCTCTGCGTTCCAAAGCAATGCTGGAAGGACAATGTAGTGTAGTGAAAAAAAAAGGCCCAACAAGCACTAGGCTGATAGTTATAAAGCAGCCATATTCCAAAGAAGGGCCCATGAATAAAAGTGCAAACCCCTCTATTAGGGGGATGTGCCTGAACTTGAGCTGAAAGGAATGTTTTGGATTCACAAGGATCCTGTGTGTGAGACTTTGTGTGTGTGCGTATGTGACTATGAGCGTTAAGTGCATGTGTGTCTGAGTGTGTGAGTGCTGTAAAGCTCTGCATGAATAGATGAATTGACCCCAGGTTAGCACGTTTCATGTATGTGCAGGAATTCAACACTTTGCAAAATTATTTCGGAACAAAAACTACATTTGATCTTATGCACAGCTGCAGATTGCTTCCACCGTAGTATCATCGACTTTATGCATGTCTGATATAGAAAAAAAACCAAAACAAAAAAGAAAACATCTGTGTAAAAAATTATGTGTGCTTTCAGCTGTGCTATAGCTCTGGCCGTATCTGTTTTTATCATGAGAGACTGTTTGTGTGCCTCCTCACAAGCTTGTGTTTGTGCGTCGCATGTGTGGTCAGAAAAAGCGAGGCCGTTTCCTTCTGAAAAATGCCGGGAAAGGGACATAAATCTCCCCGACTCCCGGTGGGACGTCACGGAAAACGGAGACCTTAAAGGCAGGCAGGCTAGCAGCTCGGGGGAGGAACGCAAACATCAATCGTGGAATCCAAGGAGAACGTGTTCTGGGTCCTGTCGGATGCTTAAAACCAGGCCAGGAAGTGTGTGTGTCTGTGTGCCTGAGCATGCTTGGCTTTTCTCTGTATGTGTGTCTTTGTTGGTGGATTTGTATGTGTGTGGATGCACGCTGAGGGTTTCTGTGTGTTTCTGTGTGTGTGTGTGTGTGTGTGTGTGTAGACTCCTCTGAAAACGCCTTCCCAGACTCCCCTCTTCTGGGGTGGAAACGGGCAATAAATAGCAGGGTATCTCCTGGCGGCGGTCCAGCGGCCGAGGCCCTGGCAAGGAAGTGACTCATTTCAGCAGAGAGAAAAGGAGTGGAGGGGGGGGATAAGAGGATTTTTGTGTCTCTTATTATCAGTCAGCCAAGGCAAACCACACTGGCAGGCCAAAGAGGGAAGAGAAGGAGGTGGGGAGGAAGTAGGAGGAGGAGGAGGGGGGGAGTGAGAGAAGGTGGTTGAGGGAGAAGGAGAAGGTGGGGAGGCACTGCCAGTATGATAGGGCCTCTGCTGCTGGTATTTGGCTCTTTTTAGGAACTGACTTGTGACCTTCGGTGCGCTCCGAGCCAAGGAGCATGCTGGGACAGTGTGTTTGCTAACACCTGAGCGATGAATGCTCGCCCTGCAGATTCTGTTACCCTTAATGTAAAAACTCTTTGGTTTAGGAAAGTGTCTCTCTTTTAGATTTGAGGAAAAAAAACTCTCTGACTGAGCTGCCCCTGTTTTCCAAGCCAAAGTGTTTCAGGTAGGTAAGTAAAACACCTGAGCAGACAGGGAATGCTATTTAATGTGTTTGTGGCAAGAGTTGGATGAGGGTCTGGAGCTAATGGAGCTAATCAGCCAAACACTTCTAAATTTATTAGTGTGTGTACAGGTATAGTCAAACTTTATATTTTTACTTTAAAGGAAAAGGAAAAATACTTTCTGGCCATCACCCCCAGTGGTTATGACAAAAATGTCTGCAGCATTTTGATGCCTGTAGTGCATCGAACAGTGGCTGGAGTCCCCCCCCCCCAATCCTATATGTTTCTCATGTGGGAATTTGGGGGTTCTGCTTCTGGCAATTTTTGTAACTATCGGGCCCCATCAGGTTCGAGCACAGATCTCAAGCTCTAGTTCCTACACGATGGGTACCTACTGCACTGAATCACAACGCAACTTTGTTAACTGAAATAGTTGCCCTGTGTTGTGAAGCATCACCACACTGCTGTCATTAGTTAAAGAAACCCAACCCCAACAAGGAACTTTCACATTTTGTTGATTTTGGAGGCCCCTGTGGACAAAAGCTAGTGTTTCCACTGTAATAACTGCACAATTAATCGCAATATCATCAGAACCACAATATGGCCGAGAGCCAAATTGTAATTTTTAATTTATTTTTTTTGAAAGAGGAAAGATGTGTCAGAAAACAGTATGCCAATTTAACACTGTAGCGCTGCGTAGATGTCCTGGCCTAAAAAGCTTGCTCTCCAGGTGAAGAAAAAAAGTTTTTGTTTGACAGACTCCAACAACATGCTTTCAATAGATTTTTTTTTCCCAAGAAAAAAATCATAATACTGTATATCGCAACTGCAATTTCAGTCAAAATAATTGCAACTTTTCTTTTTTCTTCTTTTTTTTTAGCATATCATGGAGTAGTAATAGCAACAAAATAAAGCATCAAAAATAAAATGATCTGAATCAAAATCTCCTCTTGCTTGTTTTTAGCTAACGTAGAACATAGAACTTCCCAGATGGTTCTGAGTAACAACAATCTGGCTTGCTGTGAATGAATATATCTGACGTTTTGAGTTTGGACAATTTTAGTTTTGCCTCCAAACAACACATCAAACATTTATATCAATCGGCAAAATACTAGCTGGGAAGAGGGGTGTCTGTGGAAGAAGACGGGTAAATGAGTTGATGGTTAAGAAAAAAATAATGCAGACCTGCAAACTCATGAGGTGAAAAAGGTGACATATATTCATAAACCATTTACCCTGTAGGAGGGTTTGGGGGCAAATTCTGTGATTTCAGTTTAAAGAGTGACCTACATCTTCAGTTCATGTTTTCTGCACACATTACTACTTTTACTTTCACCTTAGTATTTAAGTAAAAATGACCAAGTAAAGTTACTTTACTTAGTATTTTTACTTGAGTACTTTATGTTGTATGTTACATTGTGGTATTAATGATTTTACTTAAGTAAACAATCCGAGTATTTTTTCCATCACTGCAGATCACAGAATCTGATGGGTCACTTAATACGCTACAACACCGTCACTAGTACTACGACTTATTTTGTTGAGTCACCAGGTAACAAAGTAGTTCATTAAAATGGAAAATTGGTGGGTTTTGTTTCATTACATGTTCGTTTTTACTTCCTTTGTAACTTACATTAGTAACAGATGTTAAAATATAAATATGGATGCAGTGAGAGTTAGCTTTAGCTCAGCAAAAGGATTCTGAACTGTAAGTTAATGCACAATTTACTGAGGTTAACGTTAGCCGATGTGCTAATAAGCTGGCATGCTTTCCATGATAAACAGGTTGGGAAAGATTTGACAGGTTAAGTTAGGACACCAGTCATCATGATTCGGCAGGTTGATGTTATTTTAGCAACTAGTTACCTTACGTTGAGTTAGTTAAACAGCATATTATGTAGTTGCACCAAACAAGACTTACCTGTTTTCCATTGCTGTGCTCAAAACTAGCGTCCCTTGTGCACATCCATGTTTAAGAGGGAAAAGAAGACGATGCAGTTATCTTGACTGTGACTGGCCAAGACACTGGACATTACAACAGCTTTCTCAAGCGGTCTCTGGTCTCACTCCTTCATTCAAAATGTGAATTTAGCAAAAAAGCGACCAATTTGCAGGTCAGAACTGATTTGCAGCCACCTTGAATACAACCTGTAACCAAATAATGAAAGCTTTTAAATTTGTTTTTTTTTAGCACTCTTCATCTGAAAAAGGAGAGGTTGTGTGACACATGAAAAGTGCATTCACATGCTCCTCAGATGATTCCATTTCCTGAGTTGGGAAGTCGTTATTCTGACTTGTGTTCATGAGGTTTGAAGTCGTATGTGAAAAAAAAAAGGATGCTACTAGAGTGTGGTTGCTGTTGCACTTTGTGTGACATCTGGATGATGGGCTGGCTGAGACTAGTTGTTCCAGTGAAGGCAAGTCAGCTTTATTTATATAGCAGATTTCATACGGTGCACGTAAACTCAGTGTGCTAAAAAGCAGATACATTGTACAAGTATTATGTATATAAAAACATATAGGGCAAGATAAGATATAGAACATACAATTTAAGAAGGTATTATTGTTATTAATAAAAGAAAGGTAATAATACTTATTTAAAAAATAAACATTAATTACAAACATACTTTAAACCTAACTAAAAGCTTGCAAAAAAGAGAAGTCATTGTTGTAGCAGATTGTCTTCCTTCAGAAGATTCAGTGAAAATTAATGTTGCTAATCAAGTATGCTGGATCGGTTTGCATCTGACTTGTTATCAGGGTTAATCTTATGAAGAACTTTTCTACGTAATCCAGATCATAGTATGTGGAGAGAAACTAACGGTTACAACCGGTTACAAATCACGTGAATTATATGAAGAAAAAAAAAGCAATACGTGAATTAATAAAGTTATCAACTTAAGATTTACTTTCGTCTTCGATGTGCCTGTGTATATGGCATCAACAGACAGCAACTCTGTTAGTCGTGTAACAAAATTTCCTCAGGCTGTCCAAGTTGTTCTTCCAACCCGAGGGGGCGTTAAAACGAACCTTCCTAACCGGGAACTCATTTTCTGATTACTCTGATTACACCATGAATCAAAGGTGAAGTGAATCTTTTTACATCAGAGCTGTAAGGGTAAGTAAGTAGTAGAGCTAGCCACTTGGAATGTTAGTGAGTAATAATCAATTAATCACAGAATTTAAACCATTAAAATGTATTAATCAATAGTATAGAAATGGCAGTAATTGTGCTGCTTTTGACATTGTTTTGTCTGGCAGAGCCGTTTGCTAAATAAATAAAGTTAAACTTTAAAGCGATATTCCACCTTGTGAGAATAACCCACTCAGTATGTACTCACCACTATGCCGATGTGATGATGGGTGAAGGTCTTCAGTTCACCAAACAATCCTGGAGTTTCAGGAGAAACAGGGTAGCAGCCTCATCCAGTACAATGGCAGAGGTCAGTGACCATGGATAAAACGTTAAAAATAGCACACAAAACAAACACAAAATGTCTCCATCCTGCTTGTGTGGTGTAATCCAAGTGTCCGCGGGCCGCAACATTAAAATTTAACCGCAAAAGATGCCATTTACGCCATGTTTTTAGCTGAAATGTCAACTGTAGCATGTAGCTGGTAGGATGTAAACATGCCGTCGATCTCGCGAGACTTCCCCACGTGCATCCATTAAGATATATACGAAGTCCCGCGAGACTCTCGCATAGCAGAGATCGGCATAGTGGTGAGTATATACTGAGTGCTTTATTCTCATAGAGTGGAATATCGCTTTAACTTAAAATGAAAAAAGGAGAAAAAAAATTGTTTTATATCTTATTAATGATTAATTGTTTAGTCGATTGTTGCTCGATTAATTGATTGCATTTTCAACTATCGGTTAAGAAAAATACACAAACTACACACAAGGTCAACAGTTTTTGCAGCCCTAAGAGCCACTATAACTGAGTAGTCATCAAAAAACAAACAAATAACTGAAATTTTAATTATCAGCTGAAAGTAAAGAGAAAAACACATCACAGCAGTGACACAGTGTTACACAGATGATTTCTAGGAAGAGCAGCGCAAAGACACCAGCTCTGAACATCAAAGATGGAGAGAACATTAAATCAGAATCTTGCTGATTTGCACTTTCGGACATTTATCTGTCGGTTGTATCCACAGCAGCAGCAGAATGAGCCTCCTGTTCCCATTATCAACATTACACATCCGGTCTGAAGGGGCCTTTCAACTGCATAATCATAAGTCACACAATGAAAAGCCACCACTGTTAAGCAATGAACACCTACCTCCACTCTGTCCCATCTGAGTTCCCAGGTGGGTGTACAATATGGCAGACCTTTGTTCCGTGTGTGTGTGGAAAAGCACACACTGTCAACACGGGAGAGAAAAGCTAATATTTACCACGTATGGCCTCGGCTTTAATATTAGCTAGAGGCGCTAGTCGAGGGAGAACAGAGGTCTCACTCTGGTCTCACTTCCTACCTGAAAGCAATATCCAAAAATGTAGTTTTTTAAGGACTTTACTGCTTGATGAGGTAAGATAGAAGGGAAGGTATCAGATTGGAAAATAAGAGGGAAGGGTAACAAATGTCCCACAGCATGCACTGTCCTGCTGCAGTCCACAGATC
>JAJHUR010103417.1:0-26923 GCA_027495735.1 Lutjanus campechanus
TTTTTGTTTTCATTTTTTCAAGAGTTGAAGTAAAAAAATCTAACACTTCTTCTGTGCGCACAAAAGGTTTATTTCTCTCAAATTTTGTTCACAAATTTGTTAAAATCTATGTTAGTGAGCACTCTATAATGTGCAGTAATACATTGAAAAAATACATTTATTAGACATTTAACTGTGGTTATTTCACATTAGGCCACAGATACCAATTTTTTTTTTTCCAGGAAGGCAAAGTCATGACCTGCAGGACTCTACCTCTGATTGGCTAGTACTTCTTTCTTTTTAGGCATGACGTGTGATTGGTTTGGATTAGGGTAAGAATATCAGAGTAAGCCAGTCTTTTTCACAATGAAACTGCACATGTTAGAGTGCACTTATATTGTGATCAACCCAAGGCACATCGGTGTCATAATTATGCTGTTTAATCAGCACCTTGATATGCCACAAATGCTAGGTGCATGGATTATTTTGGCAAAGGGGAAGTGCTCATATTTGTGAGTAAAATATAAGAGAAATAAACCTTGTGTATGCACAGAAAAAGTAAAGACAAAAGTATTGCATTTATATTTTTGTTGATAGTATATAGGCTGTGCATTTTGTTAGACTGACAGAGCTGCACTCTTCTGTTTAAATCTGAACCCTGTTACACAAAGAGCATCTTCAAACACTGAAAGTTAGCTGGTAGGGAGATGAGGAATTTTTGCTACTACACCCTGAATCTTCCTGGCAGACTGTTACGAGTAGGACAAGCTGTAGGCAAAAATCCCTATTACTGTGCTGGTAGCCGAGGGAGCTTTGATCACTGTGGCTTAGATGGAAATGACAATTATGTTTCTCTCTTATGCACTGGAAACGTTTGGCAATTAAGCCCGACGCCTTCTGCACCGTAGGGGCAAAAGGGGAGGGTAGACGCCGAGGCGGATCTAATTCTCTGATTATGGAAAAGCTTACCAGCATTGCTTATGTGGCGTATGTGGGAGTGTTACAGGGTAGGCAAAGGTTTTCTAGAGCAAAGCAAAGGCTTTCTTTAAGCTTCTAACAATGAGTGTGACTCCCATGCTGAACCCTCTCTCCAGAAGCAAAGCGGCTGTTAAACATTGATGCTTATCTTCTGCTTGGGTCTCTTTGTGTGTGTGTGTTGCATTGCCAGGCAAAAAGGCAGTAATTGAAGCACGGTTAAAGCAAGTGCAAAAAAAAAAAAAAAAAAAAAAAGAAATCTGGGGTTGAATTCTCCATGCTTGTGTTGAACATTGGTGGCTTTAAGCAGCATGTCAGAGACTTGGCTTACTTTTACTGTGGAACAGCTGACACATGAAAATCCCAGCCATGATAGATAGAAAGTTCTCAAAGTATCCCAGTGCCGTTAATTGGAACAAGAGGGTGAAGGGATGAGCGACAGAGAGCTCCGAATGAATTTTTAAAGGCTGGCTTCCAGTTTTTCTGTGTTTTTCTTTTTTTCTTGTCTTTTTGACTGGTTGGCAAGTCGAGCTTGGTGCCAAAGATGTACAAGGAAGTGCAAGGCTCAGTAAGTGTCTCTTGAATAATGCAGCGGTCCCAAAGGGGAAGAAAGGGAAAAAAAAAATAAAATAAGAGCCCCCCCCCTGCCTCTGTTCGCCCTCCAACCATCACCCCTAGCGTAGATCTAGAAGAATCATCCAGGCAAAGGATAGTTATGGCTGAGAGTTCTCCGGAAGGCTTCCTGTCAGACAGATCAACTCGCACACTTACTGCATACAACACTGAGAAGGGTACAGACACGTACACGCTCGCACACCATTTCCTCACTGAGGCCCATTATGGTGTGGCATTTTCATGGGTCCTCTGGGGATACTGGAGCTGTGTTCAGGACACGTCAGGTCTAAGAGGATGCAAGCTAACTCTGTAGAGACAGATGATAAACACACTGTCGATCTCATCTTTGTAAAGAGATAGTTAGTCAGTGTATTAGCCATAGTAGATGCCAGCTGACACCCCTCCAGTAAAAGCTAAACAACAAAAGTTTTTTTTTAGCCACTTAAATGCACAATATCTAAATTCTGCTGCTAAGGGTTTTGCTCACATTAAAACAATCGCAAAAGACATAGTTTGACAATGTCATGAAATAGTGTGGGATCATGGGAGTTGCTATCCTCCCTTTTAAACAACCACCACAGCTGATGAAAATCTATCTGACATGACTCAGGCAGACATCATGTTCATGCACGAGATAATGTTAAAAATTTATTCATGTTACATTTAGCCACATTCACCTACTTCCTTATCATATCTGATGTATCACATGTTTTCCAAGAAGTATATAGCAACTAGCTAGCAACGGCTAGCAGGAAACGTTCCATTTCCTTTGAGAAATTATGGATTTTTCTGCGTTTGAACATTGTTGAAATCTTTTGGGCTAATGTAAGTACTCAACTTAAGAAAATATATAACATGTCTAGTGTGCTTAGACATTTTGTTGCAGAAATGTTACATATTATAGCTTTAAAAAAAAAGTCCACCTAAACAAAAAAATAAATATCACTTTAAGTGTATGCTATATTATATTTCACTGCTTTACCTTGTCATCAGACTGCCTTTTCTGAGGGGAAACTGCCTTTATATAAATCAAATATCTCCAAACCAACCAAACTCCATATGTGAAATCAGTAATTTTACCTCATAGAACACAGGGGTTGCTGGTCTATCACTGCCTCGATCTGGTAGTTTGTTTGTGTTACTGTATGACTCTGTGTGTTAAAAGGATAGTTTGGATTCACACAATAACACAAACAAACTGACAGATCGAGGCAGCGGTAGACCTGCAAGACCTGTGTTCTGTGAGGTAAAATGACTGATTTTGCCCGTGGAGTTTGGTTGGATTGCAGAGAGCCATATTTGGTTTCCAGTCTGAAAAGGCTGTCTGATGGTAAGGTAAAGGAAAATTTTCCAAATACAGCGTATGCTTAATCTGATACTGATTTTTTTTAGGGGGACCTTGGCTAAAATACCTTTAGTTGCTGATCCCGTCCACAGCAGTACAATGCTTAGCTTTCGTCCTGGAGTCCCTCTCTTTTTCTCCTACTCGGGGGCGTGCTGACCTGCATCTACTGTAGGTAATATACTATCTATAAACAAGTACCTCAACCCCTAAAACCCCACTTCAGATAATCTGAACTCTTCCTTTAAGTCTCAGATTTCATTTACATTATTAGACTGATTTAGACTGAGACACATGATTTTGAATAACGTCACCAAGAGGTGATTAAAAGAGCGACGTTTAACAGTACACACCAGTGTTCTCAATGAGCCCTGCTAGTGTTATTTTAACATAAGTACTCTCAAGAAAACTTTTGAAATCAAACAAACTGTGATGGATGACAGCCATAATTGGTGCTGACAATCATAATCGGAGGATATGTTCTGATATTTTACTATCCTAATCAGCAGGCTTCCGAGGGATAATGGTCTATCACAACATGAGCACTCGAAGAGAAACGCATCCCTGTGTATCTCTTTTATTTTTTTCCTCTGCCGCTGCTCGGCAACTGTACAATTTACTGTATATCATGTTTTTTTAAGAGGATTAAGCTGACATCAATCTTACTCAGCCGTGGAGTGGCGTTAACCGATCTAACCAGAACTGCTCTCTCGGAATTGAAATGCTATGATGAATATTTGAATTAGAATTGATTTTATAATTTGAGAAGCTCTCTGGTTTCATTGAGGCCAGAACCTTCAGATATAAATAGATATGGCTTATGTAGGACGTAGCAAAAAGAGACGTCTTGCCTTGAAAAATCCATTGGCTTTCATGCTACGCTGTTTCCCGTAATCAAATAATGTTTCTGTGTTTCTAAGGGATGATGAAAAGATGTGTGGTGGTGTCTGCCATACAGAAAATTAAGTTGTAAAATGGGTTCATTAATGAAGCATGAGATGCACAGGATTCAACATGTCTGTGCTGATAAACAGATTAATAGAAATAGTGTTTTATCTTAGACGCACACATGCCGTCCATTTGCAGAGACTATTGATTACTAATTATTTAAAATTGCTTGATGAGAAGATAGGACTTGCTATCTAGCATGCTTTGCTACTATATTGTCTTCTGAGTCATAAGCCGAGTCTTGAAGTGAAATAGGGGGTTAGTGTTTTGTAAGAAACTGTGTCCTGAAATAAATTTCTGTGGATCCTGGCATGCAGCCCGGCTGACTGTCTGAGAGACTGAGTGGTACAAAAACTCACTAACCATCCCACATGGACAAAGATACACAGACAGGGGGCTGTGTGGGTATTTGAGGAGGGGAAGTGAAGGTCATGTTGACCTAGGTACGGCTGTAATCCTCCAGCCTGTTGAAGCATCTAACAATGTTTGAGAAATCAGCTTTATCTGCCATCTGCAACTGTAGGCTGACGGTGCATACCAAAAAAAAAAAAATGTCACTGCCGAGATAAAGTTTCAAGATCGCATTTATTTATTTTTTCCCAATGCTTCCGTGACAAATCGGCGTAGTCACTGCCAAGGTGGAGATTGAGTAACGAGTTGCCTGACTGCTTCGTCACCTGCTCAGGAAGCGGCGCCGCTCCCTTTCCCATGAGCCTCTGCGCCACACAGCCTCCCCCTGCGTCCTGCTAGTGCGGCTGAAGATTGATGGCGGCCTGATTCTGGGCAGCCAATTCTGGTCTCTCAAGAAATAATCCACTACATTGACAGATGAGCTGAATGTGACATGACACACACGCGCCCGGCTCTGCACTCTCCCCACCTGCCAACACAGCGAGCACAGGCGCTCACTGCCAAGACCGCCGCTGCACAAACCAGGCCACTCTTGACAGCGCATAGTGTTGGACTCCATCACAAGTCAGTAAAAGTGTAACCAATTTACATTGTCAGCGCGTCGCTGGGCAGAAGTTACTGTAGATTTGGTATCAAGGTCATTTATTATCATTACACCACACAGGGTCGTACAACAAAATGAGAGTTGTAGTGCTACACACTCATAACATATGTGCAGATAATCAGAGCTCAGCAATATTGATTTTATATTGATATTGTGATATGAAACTAATAACTAACTAATAATATTGCAATACTGATATTGAGGTATTTGGTCAAAAAGCCCTATACTATAAGGTCATCACATGTTTGCACCATTTTTGAATTTTTGCTACATTATTTGAGAGAAAATGCATATATCAAAATATATATTGTATGTTGTGTATTAGCCTAAAAATACTGAGATATTATTTATAAGCCACGTATACACCCAGGAAATAATTTTCTAGTGCATTTTTTAAATTTGCATCAGTTTGAACGTAAACCGCAGCAACTAGATGGTGAAATATGGTTGACATTTTCACATATAAAGCGCCACATCTGGGAATGGATGTGGATGTTGGATACTGGTGTTTGGGGTTGGTAAAGAATCTCAAGCCCAGAAAAATAATGAGAAAATAAGGAAACACAGGCAGATGACAGAGTCTCTGCAGATGCAGCCACCATGAGTCTATACATTTTTTTTAAAAAAAAGAAAATGTTGCATATTATGCCTTTAAATTCAAGCTGAGTTAGTTCTTATCCCTGCTCATCTCCACTCCTCCTCAGCTAGTCTGCGGCGATGCATCGAGCTGATCTAATCCGAACCCCATGCTTCCTTTTTCAATGTCTGCGTGTATTTCTTTCATAGGTGACACATGTACAGTATCAGCAAATAAAGCTGGAAAAAATAAGAGAGGGGAAAAAAAGAGAAAAGTAGTGACGTCTGAAGGAGCTACTGGCTGCAGCGTCTTCTGAAGTTAAAATGATGTACTCCCTCATGTGTTGTCTCCTCGGTCTGCTGTCATTAAGTTACACTTACTGTAGGCAGGTGGTGTATTTATTTACCCTTGCTGAGCTGAAGAATGCATACAGTAGTCATGTTCATGTAATGTATCAATACCCAGAGGGGCAGTCTGAATATAACAACACTTAAGTTGCTGCTTTGTTTTATTATGACTCTGACAGGGCTGTTTAAGACAGTCTCAGATCTAGTAGAACATGATTCTTGTTCCAGGTTCAGCTGTAAACCAGACTCCTATCAAAGCGTAACAGGGTGGTGGAGTTAGTTTCTGATGTTTTGTTTGACCATTTTTTTTGTCAGCTATGATGACAAGGCAGTACAGTGTATATTGCAGTATTACAGAACTACAATTAATATATTATTAAACCCTGTACTATGTAAGTTACCTGCTGTTAATTTGAAAGGGTATTACAGTCAAAGGCTTGAATGAAATATGGTTTAGCAGTATGTGGCGGCCAAAGGCATGCTGACTTTACATGTACATGAAAAATGTATATGACTGGACAGCAGAATAGGATCAATTGCCAGTGACTCCCAAAACGACATGCATTACCAGTGGACAGTACTGGCAACAACAGACTTACTGGACTTTAACTACGTTACGTAAATCACATGACACACAGTAACTCACATCACATGATACAGTACACATGCTGTACCTTGTAAAATGGTCACAGTTTGGTTAGTTTTAGGTGCAAAAACTATGCTGCACTTGGTTAGGTTCATTCAATAAAAGTGCTTATTTAGGTTTAGGAAAAGACAGGGTGACCACACGCCCCCATTTCCCAGGGACAGTCCCTGTATTTGGTGGCCTGTTTCCAGCTGGAGCTGTCCCCAGATGTGTCCCCGTTTTTTTTTCCACTATGACTTTAAAAAAAGACCACAGAGTGAAATAAAGTCTTACATGGCAAGACAGAGTGGGCAGCAGAGTGTGCTGGCTGACGTCTCAATTGCATTGTGCTTGAGGAGGAATGAAAAGATATGATGTGCTGTTTCCTCTGTCTTGTATGTACAATGATTAAATAAACTGTATTCAACCATTGTAGTTTATTATAGCTTTTTTGTTGTTGTTGTTTTATGTGTTATGCTCACATTTGAAAAAGAGATTTTAATCTCAGTGAGGCTTTCATCTGATTCAGTAAACGATATATATTTTCATTTCATGGATAACAACATTGGTTATTTTATTCAGTATATTGTCCGCTTAACTACAAATGTCCCCAGTTTTCATTTCTCAGATCTAGTCACCTTAGAAAAAGATTGTGGTTTGGATTATAATAACTACATCAAGATGATGTCACATGAAGAATGTGACATCACTTGTGCGATGGAAGTCATACGACAGGAGTCACATCCTTAACTACATTTAGATTACTCAAAACATTAAGTAACTGCGTTGTGGTTTGTTTGTGACATGATGGAAATCACGTCCAAAACGAAACCTAAATAATTACATTACGTATTCGTCACTCACGTGATGGAAATCATGCTAAAGGAGTCACATCCATAACTAAACGTACTTGTTCCGTGTTTGTTACACCATCCATCCACCCCACCTCATCTATATGTGGACTTTCTCGTGACTCATACGTCTCAAGTCACACCTTCCACTAGGGGTCGCCGCTAAAAAATAACCACGTATATCAGTTGGAATGAACTGCTCGTACATCCGACATGTTTTACCAGTGAGGACGGGCTGGATATGTGTAGCTGAAAAGACTGCTGCTGTTGATATTTTCATTGATTTGAAATGTCTTGTAAAGTCTAATCACAGATGATTGGAAGGCACTTTAATGAGCTCATTGCTCAGTGTGGCATAATGCTCCCTCAGTGTAGAAAAGTCTTTGAGTGGAAGAAAACTTGTGATTACTTTGATAATCTAAGATGCGTCATACGGCCAAACAAGAGAGCAACACGGATGAGTTTCTTAAGAAAAGTATCTTCGGTTTTAAGAACACAACCTGTCAAACTACTGTAGTGTTCGACTTTCACTTTATTTATCTATTGAAGCTCCAGTTTTTAAAGTTGAGATCTAAGGACTGGGGTTTTCTGGGGAGAAGAAAATCTGACAAGATACAGGGTGTTGAAATAAACCTTGAACTTGATTTAGGATAGCTGTCTTTTGGTAAATGAGGACGAGGTAGAAGTCTAGAAGCTATACATACATACGCCATGAATTGATTTTTTTTTCTTTCTTTCCATTGCCGAACGGATGGCTGCGTCAGAAGATTGATGATTTTTCTGGCAGTGTTTGCAATTGTTAAGAAATTAGCTTCACTGGTTCACAAACTGGATGCACACACAGTTTTCAAGTTGGAACTCATTTCCATAGTTGTCAGACTCCTCATAGCAATAGCTCAGCGCTAGCGGCAGAAACACAGAAGTGAACATGTACTTTTTCTTTTACACAGTCATCTTCAAAGTGCTAATCTTGCTGCTTCGCTTCGTCTGCGGAGGTGTAAGAGTTTTTATGAACGACAGATCCATCCATAGACTACCCACAGGAACGGCCTTATAAATAGGCTCTCTGTGTTTCTGTTTTGCCTTTAAATCAGCTTTATTTACATCCCTATTAAACTGTGGGGACTAATTAGGGTGAGAATTGATGGTGAAAGAAAATTCAATTAAGTTACAGTCACTTTAATGGATGATGCCTGAGTCATAGTAGTGGATGAAAAGGAATTGTTTGATCTGGCTGAGCGCATCGGCTCATGTGGAAATTCACTAACTTAGGATATAAACCACATACATATGTAAATAAACACACAAACTCATCCAAGTCATTACTGTTCAAGGTTGAGGAATAGCTTTTTATGTGGTTGCAGTAAGAATTTTTTATCCATATTACTATTTAGTTTAGTTTGACTGAAGATTCACTTGTGTGTGTGTCTCATGTAAAAACACCTCCTTAGGAGTCAAATCAAACTATAGGGCAATGAAAATCATAAATTATTTATGATGCAAATTTAATTACAAACATTTTTTGAACATGGCATCCACAAATCCTGCCAACTGGGGAAGTGAAATCCTATAATGTACCTCCACATGGGATTATAATTGCTTTGAAAACTGTGGGCTTAGGTGGAGAGCTCATCAGCGCTCCGTGATCCCGCTTTCTATCACACAGCATGCCCTTCGAGGTAATGAAAGCAACCTTTCTAAAAACTAGGCAATAACTGCCTGATCATTCAGGTGCCGAGCGGCACTCTCTCCGCGCCTGGGCTCTTCCCCCCAGCCCTCCATCCGCTTGTCCCCCCCCCTCCCCTCCATCCCCATCCCTCCATCTCTTCGTCTCTATCGGCCCCTCAGACGATTTGTCATGGATCAGATGAGACAATTTGTCATGGATTAGTGCACTTAAATGTCTGTGTGATAGTGGAAGCAGTCACTGGAAAAGCTTAGGAATCCTATTACACTGCGTTTTATGGCCGGCGAGAGGGGCGGGAGGAGTGGAGGTTGAATTGGCACTTTCTATGGCCTGTGTGCCATTTCTTGACTTTTTCCTCCACACATAATCAGATATTCACTTGGAGGTGAGCTCCACTGATTTGTCTGAGCTGGGAAAGTAGACCAGAAGTTGTATATTCTTTCTTGGTTCACCACTTGCTGCATACAGTATGCTTCCATTAACTGCCCGCTCGCTAAGTCCTCCTACACCGCTATTAGCTTTCCGTTCTGGAACAGCGCATTCAGTTCATAATAACACTGGCAGAGGTACCAGTCACAATTTGCAATCTTTTTTTGAAACAATGTGTCACTGATTTCACAGAGAACTAAACAAAAGCAGGCTTCGTAATTTTTAGCCGACTATCTTTGATTTTGTTGTCTGAAATGACAGCTGTTGCTAGCTGATTAAATCAGCTGTATCTAGCCAAGCGAGAGCAAATTCTAAAAAGCCAGAGTTGGTTGAAATTATGTTTCCATGAGATTTGTTTTAAAACAAGAACCTTGTAAAGAGGTGATACAAATGTTGTTATTACTCTTAGGCTGGGTTGTAGGTAAATCCGATCAAGTCATGTTCCAACTTTAAATAATGTTGCTCCAAACTTTAAAACTAGCTTAAAATGAAGACAGATTAAACTCAAACCTCTATTTAAACCTCAGCTTGGTTTTCACTCTGAACCTAGATTAAATTTAATTCTGTTGCACCGAAACTTTTAAACTCTAATTTAAAATGGCAGTTTTTTAATCTTCTATGATTTCACCAAGTTGCTCCATTAATGCAGCCAACAAGAGGAGAAATGAGACTTTCTCTGTTGAGTCATCATGAGTTGGATTGCCGGGCTAAACTTTTTTAGCGTTCTAACAAGCGATATAATGTTTTGCTAGCTTTTAGCTGGCTAGCAAACAATACAGCCTAACGTTTTCTGTGACCCCACACAATATAAGCTACTTACCATGGGATGTACAAGGTCACTAGTGTAGAGTAGTAGGCTAAGCTAGTTAGCCGAGCACGCTAATGTTTGCAGCTTACATGAGAACAGACGAGCACACAGTTGAATCCATTTTTTAAACTTTTGCTCTTGTGTTTTGCCTTGCGTAAGGACTTAGGAAAGACACAACTGTATAAACTCTTTTGAGAGTATAGCTTTTATTAGAACCTCATGTTCACTGTTTCTTTATGTGGAGAAACTTTTATAGAGATAATTCTCCACTCTCATGTCTCAAGTTGCTAATCAGACTGAAAACAATAATCAGTAGTCCTGGCCCGGATATCTGCCATTGCTTGTTGCACCTAGAGGCTAAATGGTCATCAGATAAGTGGCTGATTGGGATATTGTTTGCCTTTTTCAAAATCGTTTATAGTACAAACTTTCCCCCCCCTTACTGTAACTACTCATTTCAGCGTATTAGTGATACATTTGTGGGTAATGTGAGCAGCCTGTATCTCGAGAGCCATTTCCAGGTATGAATGAGTCAGTGAGAAGAAAAAAAACCCTGTGTTTCTCTCTCTGTTTCATATTGTTTCTTGGCAAACAAATTCTGATTCACCTGTGGCAATATTGCCGTGTCATTAGTATTTATTTGCTCAGCAGTCTTTCTCATTTCAAGCCTTTAACTGCATATACTCTGGTGCATTCTCTCCCGCTTTGACTGAGATTAGATGGTAGTAGATTAGATCCTATCGTCCTCTCATGTCGAATGATTGTCTCAGACAGGAGTGTGTACAGGTGCTATTTAACACAGGCGGCTCATTCCCCAATTATTTCCAATAAATGTAAGAATATGAAGACAGACAAACTAGTCGCACGGTGCAAAGTGTGTTCAAACAATCCATCAGTCGAGCAACACCTTGGGATGCACGTCTGTGTCTCTCAGTACGTCTATTTTCAGCTGTCTATTTCAAATATTCCTCAATGTGTATTTTTTTCTGTCAGTTTTTATTCATACCAGTCCCTTGCAGGAGATTCATTTTATTTATACTAAACAGAGCAGCAGAAAGTTACTGTATCATAGATCATTACCATCTTTATTCATACAATATCTTCTGGAGCTTCTCTGTCACCTCCAGGCCCCTCAAGCCCTTTAGTAGCGTCTCGCTGAAGTGAAATAGCTTGCTTATGTTAATGGAGCAAAGAGACACACTGCCAGGTAATTGTGATGCAGCAGAGCTACTTCGTGGCATCATTTAGAACCACTGCGGGGGACAAATGTTACTCATTGAGTGTTTTGTTTGCAGAGGAGTCACTTTGCCCCAGCAACTCATTTACCCAGTGGCAGTCAAATTAGGTTGTCTTAACCATACTACTAATTTACTTTCTAAATCGTTTCACTTCGCTGCATTTTTTTGCAATCAATTTTGTAGAACGCTTTAGAGAGATCTATAAAATGGATAATTTAGCATTGATCTTCGGTCACATTTCAGGACATGTGAGCAGAATTTTCACGATATAACTGTCTCAGAATATATCATGGTTTCAAGGTATACGGTGTTACACAATTATTATCGTCAGTTACAATGACCTTTAAAGGAATGAGTACAAGACACTATTTCTGGTATTATAATTTCACAAAATCATCATCTTTATAATAACCCTAATACTGTAGAATTCAATACAGTAGATAGGCAAATGTACATGATATGATAGCTGTCAATTTTTAGTCTCAACCCTGACAGACAGCCAACAGAATCCAAAAATAACTTGCATGTTGACATCCACTGTCTTTGCCATATATCTGGTCATAGACTGCCAAGAGCAAGTGAATATTGTAGTTTTTATCTTCTCCTCACTTCTGTTGAAATAGGCACAGATAGAATCATTGATTCTGAATTTCAGCTTTTGCCACGGGGTTGATCAGTTCCTTGCTCACTGACATTTTTTACCTCTAACATATAGTTATTGTTCCACATTTCCGCTTTAAAGTGGCTATAGTAACTATAAATACATTAACAATGGATCATATGACTACTTGTATGAGAAAGGGGGTCACTCACAGTGACAAACCCACAGACAATTGTTACCCAACTTATTTTTCCATCCCGCAGTTTTTTATTTTGAGCTGTCATACATAGGGTTATTTTTTTGGCCAGCAGCCAAAAAACAGCAGACAGCTATTTTCACTGAAAAAAAAAGCTCAGATGAACCCACTGTACACTGCCTGCCCAGCACCCAAAGCTAGTGTCTAGCTGGTGAACATATAGGAGTATTTTGCAGCTTAAGAGGCAAATATTTCCCTCAGAAGGTGGTGGAGACAAAAAACAGAGCTACAAGCAGTGAATATTGGACTTAAAATGATCAGGTGGACACAGATATGGTTCCAAATGAATACTAATGCTACTCCATATGTGCCAGAAAAAAATGTCATGTTGTGTTTACAGCTTCTGTCCGCTGCCCCAAGTGGCAAAAAAACAACAACCTTACATGCACTAAGAAACTGTGTTAAAACCACTTAATCTTTGCACCGTTTGTGTTTCAGAATTGTTTTCACAGTCATAATAACATGAAATTTGAAATGCATATATTCAAGTTGTTGCCAAGGTGACTTGCCTTCTCAGTTCGGTCCAGTGAATCATTCATTCGAGCCCTGACAAGGGGACAAAAATTGATTATGGGGTTTGGAATTATGGAAACAGAAATCCTCTTGCTTGAATATGTCCCCACTTGTCACCGGAATGATTGAAAGTCTGTCTAAATTTTCCACCCGGGGTGCTCCGTCAGCATTAGCTGAGGTCTATTTGTCTTGTCTGATGTGTCTGGATGAATCCATGCGGCTGCTGTGCCAAGGCAGCGCTGTATTGTCTTATCACAGCTTTATCTGACAGCAGACGTCTAATAATGGAACTTAGGTTGAGATGTCACAGTTAACAGTTTGCCACCGCTGTACTGAGATGGACACAGCAAAAATGCTTGAATAAATAGACAGAATATCTTGTTGTGGCTTTCACACTATTGTGTATCTTTATATTAAAAGTGCCAGTCACTCGTACTGTACACGGCGAGAACGGTGACAGACTGTTGAAAATGTAGGGAGACAATTAGTATCCACTGGCTCTGCAATGTATCTTCATTTGCCACAGTATCTCCAGCACATGTCAGGTTCACTGAACATGGCTCAATGCCTTCATACCTTCCTGCTCGGTGCCTGTTGGCCAGGAGAGTGAGACAATGAAGGATGAGGTGGCACCTGCATGTGTCTGTCTGTAGCCTAATGACCCAGAGGAGCCTTTTCTCTCTCGCAGGCTGTCTCTCTCCTCACTTTTATGCTCTTTGTCTTAGTAGGTCTGCGGACAGCTCGTCTGCCTATTAGCTATGCAGCTCATCTGCCTCTAGACTTCTCCCGATCGTATTCTTTTACCCACCAACTCTTCTACAGTACATGTCAGTTTCCTCTGTGGACTTGCCAAAAAAGACACGTTTAACTTCAATTACCTTGGGAAACTGAGCAAAGCTGGCAGTGTGTACTCGCGAGGAAATATTATTTAGAACCTCAGGCAGCCAGGCAGGCTGTGTAGGATTTTCTCTCGCTCGTCTCATGTCCCGGAGGTTTAAGTGGTAGGAGCTGCTGAGCCTTTCCAACAAAAAGACCTTTTGACCTGCTTTCTGTAAGTTTTGTGAGTTGAGTTTAAATGAGGATTAACGCCCGCTCCAAGGAACTTGTTCAACCTTTTTCCCTGAAGGCACCAACGAAAGCATGAGGATGGCATACATGTGTACAAAATAAGAGTGTTATTGGAACTGAACTGATAGAGCTGAGTACCTTTCCACATGCCGTCTTTGATCATAACATCTCTTCCTCGTCCTTGTAGATTTCAGTCGTCTCCGAGGCATAAACTGCAAGGCACACATGCATGCTAAATAAAGAGCGCTGGAACTGTACTGATGTATAACTGGTTCCCTCACCTCATCTTTTATAATAATATATATATATTTTTTCACCGTCCTTGTGGAGTTGAATCCGCATCAAGGCCCGTGAGCTTGAGCTCCTTCATGAAAGACAAACAAAAACATCAGTTTTTGTAATCTTGCCGCTGAGCTTTTACATTTGTAGGTCGTTCAGTCTACAGTAAGTCAGGGTGCTAAATTATTTCCTCCCCCGCATCCACACAGGGGAAGCATGGGGAGCTGTAGTGGCATGTCTGTGCCTAACATTAGGCTCACTTATTGAAAGTCAGTGTATTATCTACAGTAGATGCTGGTCAGCACGCCTCTAGTTTGGACAAGCAGCAGGAGTACCAGCATAGAAGATAAGCAATTTACTGCTGCACACAGGGTCAGCAACAAAAGGTATTTCTTTAGCCACTTAAAAAAAAAACAATATCAGTTTAAGTGTACACTCTATTTAGAATATTTTCACTGCTTTACTTTGCTGTGAGAAATTCTTCTCTGATGGGAAACTGCTGTTATTTAAGCCAAATAGCACTCTCTCTCCAAACCAGCCAAACTCCATGGGCGAAGTCAGTCATTTTACAATGCAGAACGCGGGAGTTGCTGATCTACCACTGTTAGTTTGTGTTATTGTGTGACTTCAGTGAATCCCAAATGTTCTTTCAAAATAGTGAAGTCAGACAGTAACGCAAGCAAACTAACAGATCAAGGCAGCAGTAAACCAACAACTTCCATGTTCTGCAAGGTGGAGTTTGGTTGATCAACTTTTTTAGCCACTTAAATCAATACCAGTTCAAGTGCACGCTTTATTTAGAATAAATCTTTTCACCGCTTTACTTGTCCATCAGACTTTTCTGATGGGAAGCTGCTGTTATATAAGAAAATATCACTCTCTCGAAACCAACCAAACTCAGTAATCAGTAAATCAGTCATTTGACCTAGCAGAACACGGGAGTTGTTTGTCCCTTGATCTGTTAGTTTGTTCCTGTTACTGTGTGACTTCTTGTTTTACAAGGAAAGTTCAGATTCACTAAAGTCACAATAACACAAACTAACAGATGGAGGCAGTGATTGACCAGCAACTCCCCCTTTTCTGCAAGGTCAAATGACTGATTTTGCCTATAGAGTTTGTTTGGTTTGGAGAGTGTGATATTCTGTATTGCTGCCTGACAGCAAAGTAAAGCTTAGAAAATATTCTAAATATAGCGTACACTTAAACTGTTATTGATTTTTTTTTTTTAAGGTGGCTAAGATGCCTTTTGTTTCTGACTCTGTCCACAGTAATACATTGCTCATCTTCCATGCTGGTGCCCCTCTCTGCTTCTCCTAAGTGGGAGCATGCTGGCCATCATGTACTGTACCTACTATTGATAAGTACCTCCTACAACCCCATGCCAAACAAGACAAACTGTCTCTTTAATGTATGCTGTCCATACAACAGCAAATGTAAAAGCAGGAAAATCAATGGACTGGACCTCTGTGTTTAATCTCCGGATGCTGTTTAATATTTTACTTATTTTATGCTGTAAATCTGATTTCTTTACACAAGCTAAACGCTGCTTTTTTCTCATTTCTTACCATCCAGTTTTTCCCCATTGACGGCCTACGTTCCTGTAAATGTGTGTGTGTGTGTGTGTGTGACTTGTTGTAAGCGTGTAATGAAAAGTCTACTCAGAGCTGAGCCAATGTGCTCTGCTCTCGTCAGGATCAAGGGCTTTAGTTTCGCTCTCAGCAGATGCAAAGGAGCACAGTAACAGTGTGATGTTTCGCTGAAGAGAGAAGAAGTACCTCTGGCTCACTTACTGTATATTAGCTTTTAGTATTACATTCCACCTCTTCCCCTGTTTTGCTGAGTGCAGGCCTCGCATGGAGCTACGCTCGCATCTCGACACGACTCCCCCTCTTCTCTTAGGTTCAATCAAAGCGTGAGTCTTTGATTTAAGCATGAATAAAATACAGAAATGTTTTGTGATACATTCAGTGGAGTCGAGCTTGGATGCTACACTTTTTTTTTGTATTTTTTTTTTTTTACAGAATGCGCGTCAGGCTGAGAGCTGCCAGAAAGAGAGGCTGACTCTGTCTCACCAGTTGAATTAGTCACAGTCACCAGTATTATTCATTCACTATTTTAGCCACTAATGTCATACTCTTTTATCTTGTGGGACAGTTTACGCTTACATGCAGTTAGCGTGATCATGATTCCCTGTATATGATGGGGCGTCACCTTAAAGGAGCAATACGTTACAATTGTGCATCCAAAAATGAGTAGTACAGTCCAAATAGTGAATTTGAGCCATACATGGAATATTAAATATGTTGAAATCCTATTTAATAAACAATCTATGGTTTAAGCTTCCCCCCGACTTCTCCTCCCTAGACTCAAGGAAGCTCAGGCAGGCTGCAGGAACACCAGAAGAGCACAACATTTTAATTTGACAACAACAAGCGAGAACGAGTCCTACGCCGAGTGAGTGAGTTTATAACTGTCAACAAAAGCCCACTGCTCTGAAAATACACACTTTGGAGTTCAGCGACTGCCTGCCTTGCTGTTTGCCAGACCCCATTAACATATTTCTAAACTGTTTTTAACATCTAATCCTTCTACAAGATTATTAACGATTTCTTACAATTTAAACAGACACTAATTCCACATACATTCTGTATTAATTTCAGCTGTAGTTTTAAGGAGCAACCTGGAGGAGGCTCAGGTAGGGTGCAGGAACACTGCAGGAGTGCAAGACGAACGTAATATGACAGTGACGAGCAATGAGGAGCATCCACTCCTTCTAAACAATTATGAATGGTTTCTTCTGACTCATAAACACACACCTACTCATTCAGCAAACTTAATCTGAACTCAAATGAACATGAAACTGGGGAAACAATAACAAAAGTCACGGACCGGAAGAAGAAATTTCAAAGAAGGACACTGCAGAGAGCATTTCAACTTAGTTTCCTGATCCTTGGTCATTTTATGACTTAACATTATAGAAAATATATTACAGATTTTTCCTTTAACATGAGACACAGCTTTTGGGAGAGTTGTTGGGATACAGAGGAGCTGTGCACATCCTGTCAGGGCAGTCACACCAGACCGGGTCTCTGTGCAGCAGCATGTTGCCGTAGTGATGTTATTACAGTTTTGGATGATTCACATGAGAGGGCAGGCAGGCAGACAGCGTCGCATTCTTTCTTTCTTTTTCTTTTTTTTTTCTTTTCTTTTTTTTTCGCGGCTCTTCAGCAAATGAGAAAATGTCACCCACAGCTGCAGCTGGGGCAGGCTTGAGGAGGTACATATTCAAAGAGCTCTGACTATTTGTTCCACTGGTGTAATGCAGTCGGAGGTATATACACCAGAGGGTGAAGAAGGATGTTGGTAAAGGGAATATTTATCTAGTGAGGAGGAAGAAGGAGATGGAAACTCCTGAATAAGGCTCATTAGGGGCTGGAAATGCAAGTTTGGCTCTGAGAATATTTGACAGGTTGCTTTTTGCTCTGACATTGTGACATCCACCCAAATAAAATTCACAGAGCTGTGCGTGTGTGTGTGTGTGAGAGAGAGAGAGAGAGATAGATAGATAGAGAGAGAGAGAGAGAGAGAGAGAGAGAGAGAGAGAGAGAGAGAGAGAGAGAGAGAGAGAGAGAGAGAGAGAGAGAGATGTGTATGTTACCATCTGTGTATCACAAGTTAGCATTTTGGTTTGAGATGTGCAAATAGAAAAGGTATCATTTCCACCGAAGTGCACACTGAGGTGCAATAGTGTTATCACATTCACAACCTTGAACCTCTCGTTAGATGGTACCTCAGTCTTTTGATAACTCTGTGTTAGTTACGTGTCATACAGCTTCCAGTCAACAAAACATCCTAACTTTTGTTGACTTTTGTTGACTTTTCTTCCGGTTGTGCAGAAGTGTCGTTTACAGTAACAACCCATTTACTTCTTCGTGCAAGTCACATTCTTATCTAATGCTGTGTCATTATTTTATTTACTTAGCTTAAATTGCATTTACAGGACAAACTTTACAATGTCAAATCAATCTTGAAATTAACTGCTGCTCTGGCTCACAAAGACGCCTCAAATAAAGATAAAGGGATGTGGGAATAAAGTTTATGGCAGCGTGTTTGAGAAGGGTTATTGCTTGTGGGGACTACGTCCTCCTGTGAGAGACTCGAAGCTCAGTGTAACGCAATCACCAACCATGTCAACAGTCAGTGTATAGTTTTAATCTGGTCTGAGCTCAGCGGCTGATTTATCTTAAAACTCTACTGTTTTGACAAGTCAAGTTTCATCTTATTTATTTTTTGACCTGTATTTTTTACAGGTTGGGTCCTTTTTTTGTTTTAGGTTTTTCACATTATTCTGTAGATTTCCAGTAGTGTTTCTTAAGTATTGAAATCTGCATGTTCAAATTTTGGTAAAATTATATTTCCCCAAGCCCCTCTAAAAAGCATTTTTGATGGGGTTTTGTGGGTTTCTGCATGATAATGTTGCTACATACTATAAACCCCCTCAGTTGAGGGAGGGGAGGAGACAGCATCACTGTTCTGACCTATATCACTGCTTTTTGCAAACAGTTAAGTGGGTGTTTTCATTTCAAAAACCAGGGGAAAAAAATGCCAATGGAGTGTTATCAGAACAGTAGGGAATTACAACAGTTTTTGCTTTGTTACAAAAATGTGACCTAGTTTGAATCAAATTTTAGGTCATTAAATGCCGCAATGTTTGGGGCTCAGGTCTGGTGAATATTAAACCTAGATTGGTTTTGTTTTGATCAAAACTCTACCCGAAACAGTGGCTGGTACAATTAGGCCTTTAGATGCATAAACTAATATGAAATCACATTACAAAAACAAAACAAAAAACCTCAGAAACTTTGACAAATAAAAGTACAGGTTTATAGTTAACCAGACTCTGAAAACCACCAGGAACTGTTGGCACCAAACCGGCCAAAGAACCATTAGTCAATTAAAAAATTTGTTGATCAACAGAAAATTAACTAGAAACTGTTTTGATAATTTTTAAAGCAAAAATGTATTTGATGGTTCTAGTATTTGATGCTTTTCTTTTAGAGATATTCCAATACCATTTTTCCCATATATGTATCAGCTGATACCGAGTACCGCTCTAACACAAATGCGTAAGGAATGCTAATGAGTGAAATCGGACTAGTTTATAGGGCTGCATACTTTCAAAAACCCGATTCAGCATGTTCTGCTAGTATCAGTATTTGAACCCTGGGCATTGCGAAATGAATATGACTATTGTTAATTATATTTGACATTTTATAGAAAAAATAGAATCAATTAATCAGGAAAATAATTAGCGGATTAATTAATAATTAAAAGAACAAGTAGTTGCAGCCTTAATTTGCCTGCATACAGAAGTAACTGTTTAAACAGTTTAATATCAAATGTTCAACTTAATTTCAGACTCTTGATTATTGATTTGCTTGAGTCTTCAAGTGTAAAGAGCCTCAGCCAAAACACAATATCTATGTATATGACACACAAACATAAGAGCAAGACAATTAATTGCATTGGTGTTCCCAAACATTAAGAATCTCGCATTCTCTCAGCATCATAATGTCAACAGATTCTGTGATAAATGCTTCACGTACCGCTGTCAGAATAGGATGAAGACACCTGGAATTAACTTGAACACCACTTCAGCGCTGAATCAACGAGGAGAGATTTTCTGCAGCCCGAGGAGATGAAAGGTCCCACAGTTGTGCCTAACAGATGTTATCCAAGCCCACCGCTGCAGACGAGGGGCCCTCTTTCTCGCTCTCAAGCCAGACGTGCGGTGTACTAATGTTAGTATTATTGGTGATATTGGAAGGTGAATACGAGCCCCTCGTAAGGTCTTAAAGGCTCTCGTGAACATGCCATCTCATCCGGAGGTGAATTGGATGAGGAGCGAGTACAGATCTCGTAAGTCCCCTCTTGGACTCGCAGCTCTCTCTGCAAGGGCACTCGTAATAGGCGTTTCTCACACATGGGACAGCAGTGATAAAACAGCCCCATACTCCTTTTCATGAGGAATAGGGGATTATGTAGTCTTAAAGGGAGAATGTGACTCTCGCACTGAGCGTGTGAACGATATATATCAACACTGTAAACTGTTGGTTTAAGATTAGTAATAGTGTGAATATACAAGAATCATAAAGTAGTGACTTGCTAATCTCTGATTGTTAGGCAGGCAGAATGCTTGTGCCTACACTTTGTGGCTCAATACAAGAGTGAAGACAATTAGATTCACGTTTTCTGTGTGGATGTGTGGATCCTGTTCAAGCCGTGCTGCCAGTTGGACGAGGCAGCAGTGTGTTTCAGCAGTGAGAAAATTTGGCTGATCAGTCTCGCGTCCCCTGTCCAATGACTAGACTACCATCGATCATCGTTTACCCGTTATATTTCATTCCCAGCAAGATGCTAGTTGCCGTCTCATGACAGCGTTTCCTCCGGACATTTGCATGTCTGGCTGGATTCACCTCTTTGTGTGTGCCTGTGTGTTTCAGACACAGAGAGAAGGGGGGGGTGGGGGGATGAGCTTATGTGTATGCAAAAGAACAAGCTAGGATGTGTCCGTCTGAGCCAGCCAACCAGCTTGCTGTGGTGCTGTCGCTGAAGCCCGGCCGGACAGATGGCATCCATTTGATCAGGGAGATGCTGTAATGGTGGGCCAGGAGCAGCTGAGAGAGGCTGTTATTGGGTCTTCATGAGCAGGTCATACTCTCAGTCTGCCAGGCAGTGAAAACTTTAACCTTTTTAAAAGCTTTACCTTCTTTTCCCTCGCTGCTCCACTGATGTGCTGGCTGGCGTGCCAGATCGTTATCAGGACCATCTCAGTGTGTATTCATCTTTGTTTGCCTGTCTGTTCACACTTTGAAGGTGTTTGCTAATGCTAGTGTTATTTAATCCTTTCACTATTATCCACAAGCCCCAAAATCAGCGAGAATTTGAGAAAGAATTTGAACTGAAAATTGCTGATGTAGCCACAACCAGATGTAAGTTATGGCTTCATGCCACCATGACCTACATTGTCCAACGAGAAAAAGAGTCATGCTAGCAGTTCCCTGAGGCTACACCAAGGCACAGCACTGTATCTAACAAGTCTGGTGATGGGGGCATGCACCAGCTTAGGTGAAACTCATGATTTTACTCTGACATTAGAAATTTGCCTGGAAAAAGAAAATGAAGGCAAACCACACGCCGATTCAGCACCATGGACAGAGCTGGCAGTCACTCAGCTAACAACTGCAGGGAGACTGTGTATTTTTCAGGCTCTCCAACACATGGGGTTTCGGGCTAATGGACACTTTTCGGACTATCAGGGTTTTGGAATTATGGCTGTATGTATGGTATGTCACTAGTTTCCTAAGTATCTGGTCATAAAAGAAACTATTGTAAAAAAGTGTTAAAACTGATCTGTTGATGGAGCTAGATGAAATCTTTAGTGATCTGATGGAGAACATAAATGTTTGCACCAAATTTCATGTCATCCATCCAATATTTATGGACACATTTCACCTAAAAGTCGAGGGGGGGTCACAAAGTCATTCATCATCTGGAGTCAGTGGATATCTGTCCCAAATGTAATGGCAGTCCATCCAGTAC
The DNA here is from genome assembly GCA_027495735.1 of Lutjanus campechanus. NCBI lineage: Eukaryota > Metazoa > Chordata > Actinopteri > Lutjaniformes > Lutjanidae > Lutjanus > Lutjanus campechanus. The sequence goes on from JAJHUR010103417.1 coordinate 21,756, forward strand.
AAGTCGAGACATGTCACTAAAAACAAAAACTAAGATAGCGATAATTCAAAAGATAAAATAATGCCAGGCTTATCCTTTAAATGTTGGAATGTGCTGATGTATGTGATACAATAGAGAGCTAATGATGAGATCCGACCTATTTCTATGATCAATAAACAGTGTTTATGATGGCTAAGCGATTCTGGAGACATAGCTGATTGCTGAATCTCATTCTCACGTAGTCACATAGTGACGCTTTGGGTTTGGTTGATTGCTGAGTCTCATCGTTTTGTTGAGCAGCTTGGTCTGAGCCACCAACCCAACGTGTCGGTATTTTAAGACCTGGGAATGAGACTCAACAATTAAATATCTTTCTCCAGAATCACTTACCCCACTTTTAAAGAGAACAATTTACAGTATTTCTGTGTAAAACTGAGATATCAGCTATGTTCTTGTTTAACGTCGGCTAAACAAGCTTGTTTTCACTGTTTTCCATCAATACCAGTTACACGGATGGTGCGCAGCTACTTTTAAAGGTGTTAGATTTTAATGAGAATAGCTTTGTGCTGCATTGTCAGAATAGTTTGTTTAACTTCAGTCCAACACAGAACGCTAAGCACACAGTGCTAATTTTCCATGTACACAGCTTTGATAATAGATGAAAAGCGACATCTTAAGCTCACAGTGCATTTAATTTCACTGTGAACGCTGTGATTGTCTCCCCTTCTCTCAGTTCTTTGTCGCTGGGCGGAGACATTTTCAGGATCATATTCGGCCCTTATCTCGTCACACTTGCAAATCCATTTTTAAAAGGTTAGACATTAATGGCGAGAATCCCCTCCTCCCCTCCTCGTCCTCTCCCTCCCACTTCTCAGATACGAGATTACACATTTCACCCTGAGCAACAGACAGAAACTAATCCGCGGTCCGTGTGAGATATTAGGCCTGTGCTCGCCGTGTGGCTGACAGCTCTGCAGGGCCAAGTTTTGATACTGGGCATTTAACAGGCCACTGTAAAAATCCAGCTTCTGTTAGGCACTAAACCACACATAGACGCGCACGCAAACACACACACACGCACACCCACACACTTGTTTTTCCATGTGCTGAAATGAAGACAGAAAAATAGAAAAATGTGCAAACACATGGTTGAACTTCCACACACACACACGCAGCAGATGTTTCATGCGAGTGTTGATGAAAAAGTATTCAGTGTGATTTCGAGTATAGCAAATGTTAAATAGCAAGATAAGCATTGGGCCTATCAGAGTAAGTGTGATAAGTATCCCATTAAGTGCCCTATGACTTCCACTTTCTCTTCGAATCAGTGGATCCTAAGTGGAGAAATTAATATTTAATGCCTCTGGTAGAGTGCTACAGACACTTCCTGGGTGATTGCATCAAACTCGCAGTAAGTTTGACAGTATCAGACCCCCCTTTTGACTCGCCTTTTACAGCAATTGGCTTATCTAGACCTTGAGATACATTTCTAACCAACATTTTCTCGGCGCTGCTGTCATTTTACAATACATTTACATTTATTTTCAGTGTGCGCTCACATGCCTGCATATTTTTACCTAGAGTATATATTAGGGATGAGAATCGATAAGATTTTATTGATACCAATTTATTATTTGCTCTGCTTATCGGCACGATTCTTGAACAGTTCCCTTATTGATTCCTGATCAATTTTCTGTGTGGAATAAAGCAGGGCAACAAAGGTTTTCAGTGTCAGTACAAGCATTGGATTATCTCTGAACACTGTAAAAGAAAGAAAACGAGAGAGAGAGCAGAATAAAGGCTCTCTGCGATGACTCTTCTTGTTGCAAGTTTCCAGCTGTGTAGATGCATGAGTTTGACGTCATTGTTTTGCAATGCACAAAAGTCAGAAAAACATGCTGGAATGGATGAAGGGAATTTAGTGGAGCGTAGAGGCGTATGATTCCAGTGGACTGGACAGTTGGGAACCAGTTCTCAACTGGAACTGGTTCTCAGTTCCCATCCCTAGTACTAACAGTATTTGCACTTGCATGTCTGCTATTCTTCATTTATATGACAGGCATGTTGCTAAACAACCACAATTAAAGGGATAGTTCAGATTATTTGTATAATGTACTTATTGATAGTCAGTGCATTAGCTACAGTAGATGGCAGTTGACATGCCACCAGTTTGGTGAAGCAGAGAGGAGTACCAGCACGGAAGCTAAGCAAGGTACTGCTGTGGACGGGGTCAGCGACAGGCCACCTAAAAATGTTTGTTCGCTATAATTAGAATATTTTTACAGCTTTACCATGCCATGTATCTCCTTAAGGAGTTTGGTTGCTTTGGAGAAAAAAAAATTGGCATATACAGTGGTGGTTTCCCATCAGAAAACACTGTCTGATTGCAAAGTAAAGCTGGAAATATTCTAAATATAGCGTACACTAAAACTTATTTTTTTGTTTTAAGCTGACCCTGTTTTGGGTGGATATACACCAGGACTCCTGTTGCTTCCCTAAACTGGGGGCGTGTCGACCGCCATCTGTAGTTAATACATTATCAGCCTCACTTCACTTAAACTATCCCTTTAAGCTCTGTGATGTGTAATAGTTGGACCTGTTGAAAAATGAGCTGCTTAGTCTTGGAAAAGTGGCTGCTTTCAGTAGTGCTACATTCAGCAATATTCACAGTTTGAGATGTAATGACTAAAAGGTCATGCTGATAGGAAATGTTACCAATGAACCAGAACAGAAATGTTTATGAAAACAGGAATTAATTCTACTCGTTAGTAATTAATACTTATTCATCAGACAGTGTGGAAAACCACAGGAACTGTTGGCAGTTTTCCACTGGTTTCTCTACTTTAGAACACTAAAAATGGCAACAGTATCAAACAGAGCCTCAGTATTTGAATATGAGTAACTACTGTTCAATCTGTTTCAGTGAAAGACAGGCTGGACAAGCCGGGGGGGAATTTACTCAACATTCATCATGCATGTCCAATTCATTAGCACCTCTCACTTTATAAGGGTATCATCATTTTCAGATCTGAATTTTAACATCAAGAACGAAGCCTTATTAATAAATTACTACGACACGATTTGGATTAGTCTGAACCAAAATTTTCTGTGGTTTGAATAAATCAATGCAGGGTATTAAAACATAGCACGTCTACTCTTTTGCACAGGACATGAGCACTTGTATTACACACCGTGTGGACGTGTGGTTTTTGTGGTAAACCACCCAGCAGAGTCTGACAATGAATTATTTAGTTATTTATAGTTTTTCCACCATGTTTTCAGTTTGACTTGGAAGTAAACAAGGCTGGGTGACGTGACTCTGAAGACTTTGAAGCGTGCACTTCTTTTTTTTTTTTCCTTTCACTATCTTTCCCCTGCATTTGCTACACTGCAAAAATAAACAATATGCCTTAAAAAAAAAGTTAGTGTCTGGGCTGCCTTAAGTTTAGGTAATTTTATAATGATTCAAAACAAAGAAACTTTTCTAGTCCTAAACACATGTTAATAATTCAGCTGTACCTAAGAAAACATGTTCAATAGGCATAAGATATTAAGTTGAACCAACAGCTGACTTTTTACACAGAGCAAGTTTTCTTCAAACTATGAAAAAAGAAGGGTTTCAGCAGTTTTAACTTTCAAACAACACATTCTGGGAGTTTTGCTAATATGCCTATTTCTTTAGAAACTTAATTTGATGAGTTGATTGAACTCTGTACAGTATATTCATTCAACTCATCATTTTAAGTTAACAGACTTCAGGTTAGAAGAGCTGTTTATAAATTCTGAAGTGTTCTACAAATTTGAGCTTAATTTGAATGAATAAAACTTGTGTATTTAGTAGGGCTGTCAGTTTAACATGTTAATTAGATTAATTAATTACGCTGCAAATTAACGCGCTATAAAAATTAACGCAATTAATCATGAGTGGCAAGTCAATGCGCAAGCATTTTAAATTTGGCCCATTGAGTGACCCGTAGGCTGCAGTGGCACGTCACTTCTTACCTGCGCCACTAGTCAAAAGCAGGGTGACAACAGACATGGACGCGACACAGGAGAGCGAGGCAAGCTTACTTGGACCTTTGAACGGCAAGTTTATTTATAAAAAGAACAAAGACGGGACTTTTAACAAGAACGCAGTGATTTGTACCTTGTGTAAAAAAGAATTTTCCTATCACCGAAGCAGCTCCAGCCTGAATTATCATTTAAACGCTAAACATGTCCGCAGGGCCGGAGTGGGACTCAATTTCAGCCCTGGAGTTTCATACCTCAGACCGGCCCACTTCAAATCACGACCTATTATTATTAAAATCATGTAATTATAACCTTACATGTTAAGTCTACAATAGCGCACTGTTCTGTAAAGCCTTGTAATTCAGTGTATTTTTCTCAAATATTTCCAATTCAGTGCAAGTAAGGGTTGCTTCACAATGTAGATTTATTTCAACATGAGTGCATTTTTTGATATGGAAAACACAATTTGACTTAACCAATTATTATATAGATATTTTCAATGGCAAAATATGTAGGTTTATTCCATATTACTGTCATCCTATTCCCTTTCAATTGTGGGCTTTGTGTATTTACTATCTTACTTTTAATGATAAAAAAATATATAACAGGTCACTACTATCATATGGGCATAGAAAGTGGTTATATTGGAACTAATGCTTGCTTGTTCACACTCTGTTACAACAGTTCACCTGTTCCTTCCATACTGACAGGAGCAATCTCCTCATCACTCCTGGCTCCTGGCTCTGTTTCTGACACTAAATCACATTTTAAAAATGGTCATAATTCTCAGCACAAATCTCCCTTTTTACAAAGCCTTCTGATCAATTCAGGTCAGTTTCATTAATATAGTGCTGAATCATCTAGCATCTCAGGGCACTTTTCATATAGAGCAGGTCTACACCTTCCTCTTCATTATGTTAATTCTAATAATATTCACTCAATGAGCAATCCTACCTATCCTGCTTGGAGCTGGATCTTGCTTCACAAGTTTCCCAGTTATGTGGCGTCGCATCAGACTGTTATTTAAATTATATAACGTTATGCCACAATGCCACACAATTCATTGACTTGATAATTAATTAACTTGAAAGGTGGTTTGAAGGCAAAGTTCAACGTCTTGCCTTACCCGTTTCATCGTCCTCATTTGTCGTTTCAAACCGTGAGCTCGTTTTAGTGAA
>JAJHUR010103418.1:0-11021 GCA_027495735.1 Lutjanus campechanus
AAAATGGCATAATTTACCAAATGATGCTTAATGACAACAGTCATAAACATTCATGTAAACTCCTTCATGTTCATAACAGACAGACAGTTATTCATGTTCGTAACAGACAGACAGTTATGCCAATGTAATGAAAGTCTCGTGCACATCCGCAGCGGAAACTGACAGTGAAAGTTGTCACCCTGGCAGTAAATGTACAGTTTCGGTTACAGTTTGTCAGAGAATAAAGGCTGCAGCTTCTCAAGAACAAAATAAAGCTCCTGAGTGTTGTTTCCCAACTGTTGGAATAGCGTTGTCATGGCGATCAGCTCAGCCTACAATGAGGGGGTACAATCTACAGTACCTGGTACAAAAAGTGAGTAGATTCGAGTTGAGCCGTACCATGCAGTGGAAATGCGGCTTATGTTATAAGCTAAGCTACCTGGCTGTTTTACTGAACACGCATGAGAGTGGTATCAATCTTCTCGTCTAACTGTTGGCACAAAAGTAAATATGCGTATTTCACAAACAGCAGAACTAGTCCTTTAAAATACTCTGTTTATCTATTTTTTAAAGCTGTTTGAAGATGCAAAGGTCCAAGAGCACCGGCTCGTACAAAATGACACTGTCAATCATTTTGTAAGAGCAGGTGTCCTCTCTGCTGAATGGTGGATGTCTCATAAAGGAATAAGCCGCATAATTTATTTAACAACTGACACATTGTGTTAACAGGATGCTTTGGCCCTTTAAGTGGTGAAAACAAGTGCTGCAATGTTGTCATCAGATGGTCTGCAGATTTCAATAACAACAAGTTTCAAACAACTGCCTCAAATTAACATAAGATTCCATACATGTATTCACTTTCACATTCATGGACACACACACACAGACACACACACAGACACACACATTCCAACTATTCAGACACTTTCACAGGCCTGCATTCCAAGCAGAGAGCAAACACACACTCCCTGCAGAGAGGGGAAGTCATCTGCTGGTCCCTAACAACAACAACAACAACACACACACCGACACACACACACACACACACACACACACACACACACCAAATAACACTACCCCAAAACCCCCACAAACGCACTGAGAGGCAACACACTCGGGGCCAGAATACGACAGACAGAGAGAAAGAAAGAGGAGTGGGTATTAAAGGGGGTCAGGAGGGGAGGAAGAGGGTTACAGAACTAATCCGAGTGAGAAAAACACAGAAGGGGGGAGAGAGAGGAGGAGGAGGAGGAGGAAGAGGAGGCCCCCTATCTGCCCCTCGTCCCCTCCTCTGCTGCAGAGGAGAAAAACAGAATGTTGACAGGAAAACAGGGGCAAAGTCCCCAGACCCTGCATGAGTACATGTGGATCTGACCTACATGCCCACGCAACATTTACTGGCAATACACACGCATGCATTCCAAATAATACGAACTGGAATAGACCCACAAGTATGCAGGCACATGTGCAACACACCCACCCACCATCACAATGCAACCATTAGCACAAACCACTGAGGACACACACATACACACATGTGCAAAACCCATCTGTCAATACGCTAAATTTCCACCGCCACCGCGGTGCTCTTTCTCCATCCATCCATCCATCCATCCATCCATCCATCCATCCATCCATCCATCCATCCATCCCTTCTTCTTCCTCCACCTCCCACCCCACAAAACCCTACCCACACAATGCCTGTCTCCGCTATCAGGCGTGTTTATGTAAGAGTGACAGTGTTTCCCGCTCTCACTTGGCTCGGTCCCTGCTAACACACACACCCACACACACATGCAAACACAAACACACACCCACCGTGAGCCAATGACCTGACTTCCATTGGCACAAGGAGCACAATCCCACCACCACGCGCAGACCACAGATGAAACTGTAAAACTACACTTGCGAGGACAGACCACTGACTCATGTCGAATCGCTAACCTTTGACCCCTGAGCACGAATAACATGGAAAACAGGAATTTTACCCAATTCATAATGTCAAAGTTGAGCTATTTTTGAAAAGCCTCAGATAAAATCCTCATTTTTCTGTTCTTGTGAGGACATCTTGCACACACACTAATGAGAGAGTCAGGAAAACAAATGGCCCCTGACACCCAAAATTCAGCACATTCCTTCTCTGTGCTCTGTTGGTGGAGGAGGCTGCCTCGGTTTCTACCCTTTCTACAAGTAAAAAAGCCAGTGAAGTGTGCAATACCCGTTGTGCACAAGCTCTCCGCAAATAGTTTGACTTCTTCCATCATATTAAAGGATCAGATTGATTATTAGATGCATCGCAATTCTCTCGTGAAAGGTTATGAACTGATGGAAAAATCACAAATTTAAAACCCAATTCTTACTGATATGATTGCTTGCAACAAGTCTGTTAGACTGGGCTTGACGTTCCTTATGACTGAACCAGTTATGTAAACATGTGCATCATGTTTACATTCTAAACTAGGCTACTCCTGTATGAAGAGGAGACATATACTAATTTTTAGATTTTTATCTGGGGGAATAGGTTTACAGGCGTCAGTGTTAATTGGTTTTCTTACACTGGCCATACTTAGAGCTCTTTTATTCACCCTCTGTCTGAAAGACTATTTTAGCTCCTGAAAAGTCCAGTTTGCTCTTCACCAGGTATTAAGTGGGTGGGATGACCACCACCTATCTAGAAGTTGTGCTAAGCCCCTTGTGATGTCATAAGGGGAAGGGGGTAGCAAGAAAAAAAGAGAGAAGATGGCAGTTTCTCATATTTGGGGAGTCTTTTGAGACACCAGGGACGCCTGGAAAAAGTGTATTTTGCATAATATGTGACCTTAGAGTTTTGGTGAGGATGGCTGAGTGTGAGTAACGGCAGATGGATACAATCTGACCGGCACCCCCTGGCTTAAAAGTCAGTGTATAGAAGCATTTTGGCTTCAATGAAGTTGAAGGAAAAAGAGGCCTGATCAAGAGTTAGACTGTATGCAACTTGTGCCAAACTAAACTTACTATGGTTCACTGCAAATATGCAGTCACACAGTGAGAAAAAATAAATCATATACAGAAACTAAAAAATTCTGATGCAAAAAGATGCATCAATAATCATTAAATTTTTTACATCGTAGCCCTCTGAACCGGAATCGAACTGAATCATGCCAAGAGATTCCCAATCCCTGGGGATGAATTAGGCACATTTGTGGACAGGGTTAGCAGCGAAATGTATTTTAGCCAGCCTTAAGCTTTTTCTGACAGGAAACTGCTATTAAATAAGCCAAATATCCCTCTTTCCAAAGCCACCAGACTTCATTGGTGAAATCTTTCATTTTTACCTCACACAACTCAACTCGAGTTGCTGCCTCGATCTGTGTGTCTGTGTTATTGTGTGACTTTGGTGACTTTATAAGGACTGTTCGGATTCACCAATGCCTCACAATAATGCAAATAAACTAACAGATCAAGGCAGCAAAAGGCTAGCAACTCCCTTGTTCTGCGAGGTAAAATTGCTGATTTCGTCAATGGAGTTTGGTCGGTATGGAGAGAACGATATTTGGCTTATACAACAGACATTTCCCATCAGAAAAGGTTGTCTGACAACAAAGTAAGTTTTTTAAGTTGCTAAAATACCTCTTGTTGCTGAGCCTGTCCACAGCTGTGCTGGTATTCTTCTCTGCTTGTCCAAAGTGGGGGTGTGTCTACTGGCACTCTCTACACTGACTTTTGGTAAGTACCTCATACAATCCTGCTTCAAATAATCTGAACTATTCCTTGCTAATGCTTGGCATTCCTTAATGATGACCACTTCATCCACGAACGATAACTGTTTATCAAAGATAAACACTGTATGCGGTCGATCCTCTATAAAAATGAGTGACTTTCAAATGTTGTACTCTGTGTTTGCTTCAAATCGCTCATGTTTCACAACCACACATGCAATGCCACCATTTCTGTTAGTAAATAAATCATTTTTATTTGATTTTCACTGATGCATTTCAGAAATTTTCCAATAACAAGCATCAGTTTGTTGAAACAAACCAGAGGACAGGCTGCTCAAATGGCCCCAGTGAAATGACACCTAATTAGAGAAATACTGAAAATATTTGCCTTGGAAACATTTTAAATTATGGCAAGTTTTTATACTTATAACTTGCTTGTTAGTTAGAAAAATATGAGTCTGAGTCAATATTAGACTGCATAAAAATCCATTTTTCCCCCCAAAAACAAAACCACTGGCTAATTAAATGCAGTTGCACTCTGTGTTGGTCTCCCTCTGTTATTTTGACTGAAACTCTCCCACACAAACAGTCAATGAACATTTAAAAAAAACATGTCAGACTGAGGGAAAACTAAACCCAAACTAACCTGTGAGATGTATCCTGGGGGCACGTGGATGGGGGGGATTGACCCATTCGGGGACATCATGGGAACCTCAGCAGGACCTGTGAGGGAGGAGAAGAAGTATTTATTTAACCAGGCGGCTCATGCTAAAACAAATTCTTCTGTTTACATCCTTCAATCAACAGTACACATGCAGGGACACAAACAAACACAGCCACACACACACTGAGGGGCAGGCCAGTGTAAAATGCCCCAATTCCAGTGAATTAGCCTGTATGTTTACATCAGAGGTTCAAGTCAAAGGTTAACCTGCTATTCAAGCCCTTCTAAAGTAACCACACCTAGATCCTTTGGTATTTCAGGTTCTGTATAAAGAAAAAGGTCTGCAAGCAACTTCTGGAAGTGGTTGAAGAAAATAATATATTTGATGCATCAAACAAAAAGCAAAAGGGCAAACAGGTCTACTGGCAATGGAAAAAGGGTCAGCTGCTTATTTTTTAGCAGTTTTAGTCAGTTTAGTTTACAAATATACATATTTTTAATGCATGTACACACTAATTTTGATGTAAACATGGCATTAGATTTGCTTGGCTAAAAAAAAAATGTGCTGAAATATCTGGTGTTGCCCTAATCTAGCCTTCCTCCTATTCATCCAACCAGAGGTTTTTTGTGTCCGCTAATGACAAGGTATGCACCTGTGCTCTTCTGACTTGCGGGGTACCTCAGGGGTCTTTTTATTTTCAGTATGTATGCTCCCCTTAGGACACCCGATCCATCAATTTAGTTGAGTGTTTTGTGAGGGACTGCTTTCTTAGAAAGAGAATGGTTCTTACGTGAAACTGCTCACAGTCAGGTCTGTGGATTATCTTCAGTAACCAAGTCGTGGTTTATCGAAAGAGACACTTTATGAGTTTTTCATATATCTACTTACAACAACACAATGTAGATGGATAAAAAGCACTAAAGGCCTGAGGAAAACGTGTGTTTTTGATTTTGGGTTAAACTGAAAAGTATATTACCTCAAGAAAAGATACAAGTTAGTGAAAGTTTGTGAGGGTAGTTGCCTTAAAAGTTTTCTCAGCTTTTTTTTATAGTGAAATTTTACTTCACTTATTAAATTAAAAACAACAACAAAAAAATCAACCAATTGCTTGAATTGGAGGACTTTGCCCCCTTCAAATCTGCTTGAATGACCTCAAAACGTATACAAACATCAGAGTAAGCCGGTCATGGATGGACGTACAACATTGGGGCACATGACTGCCACTCACTGAAAAAAGAAAACCACACCACTGCTCTGCAGGAGAAGCAAGAAAATCTAATAGAATTAACAGATTGAAAATGATGTTGACTTTTCCACTATCCATACCCCACCACCACCACCACCAACCCTCCCCCCAAATGTCTCCATCTCTCTCTCACTTCCTGCGTCTCTCTGTGATGGAGGTCTGCGGCTGGTAAAGTCATTGAGACCCCGTAGGGACAGCTGGAGGCAGACCTGGCCTCAGAATAAATCACACTGCGCACACACACACACACGCAGCCCCTCACTACCTACAAACACAAGTATGATACTGATAGTTTCTGTCCATGTTAACACCTGTCAGATGTCAGTTCAATATTCCAAAATCTGGTCTCTTTAAAGGGTCATTTCACCCAAATATATATATTTTTTACTTAAATATAACTGAGAAGATATTTTTTTCTCTTTTGTAATTTAGGTGAACTGACCCTTTAAAGGGATTTAAAGGGACCCCCATTTAATGCAGTGTTGTATGAGGTATATATCAATAGTCAGTGTATTACAAGATGCCAGCATGCCTTCAGTTTGGAAGCAGAGAGTAGTACAAGCACAGAAGCTAAGCAATGTGCTGCTGTGGACAGGGTCAGCAACAACAAGGTATTTTAGACACTTAAAAGGTCCACCTATAATTAGATTAATACCAGTTTAAGTGTACAAGTCTACATTTAGACTTTCAGCACTTTACTTTGCCGTTAGACAGCGTTTTCCATCAGGAAACCACTGTTTTATAAGCCAAATATTACTCTCCCCAAACCTGCCAAACTCCATAGATGGAATCAGTCATTTTAAATCACAGAACACGAGAGTTGTTGGTCCACTGCTGCCTTGATTGGTTAGTCTTTTTGTGTGATTGTGTGACTTCAGTAAATCTGAACTGTACTTTTAAAACACCAAAGTCACACAATAACACAAACAAACTAATCAACCAAGCGACCGATAGACCAGCAACTCCTGTGTTATGCATGGTAAAATTGCTGATTTTGTGTATGGAGTTTGGTTGGTATGGAGAGCCCTATGTCTGGTTTATTATAACAGCGGTTTCCCATCAGAAAAGGTTGTCCGAAAGCAAACTAAAGTGGTGAAAATATTCTAAATATAGCGTACACTTAAACTGATGCTGATTTTTTTAGGTGGACCTTTTTATAAGTAGCTAAAATACATGTTTTTGTTGACCCTGTCCTCTTGCAGTACATTGCTTAGCTTTGTTGCTGGTGCCGCTCTCTGCTTCTCCAAACTGGGGGCTCGTCGACCATCATCTACTGTAGGACATACACTGACAATCGATAAGTGCTTCATACAACCCCACTTCAAATAACAGGAACTATCTATATTCCTCTTAACAACTTCTCTCCATCCCTCTGTCTGTCTTCTGCTCTTACTCACTTGATCCTCCCACTCTTCTTCCCACCTTTTTCCCCTCTTCCTCCATCCTTCAATCCCAATTTTCAGGAATTCCTCCTGCATGATCATCCCTCTCTCCCTCCCTTTCACCTCTTACGCACTTCCTTCACTCCCGCCTTTGCTTTTAAATATTACTCACTCCATCCTTTCCCTCACTGTCTTATTTCGCCCAGTCATTCTCCCCACCCTCCCCTCTTTCCTTCCATCCCTCCATCTCTCACCCGCTTTCCTGACCTCTCATCGGCCAAACAAACAGGTAACAGTACAGTAAACACACACACCTACGCACACGCAAACCTGAGCAAAGTCTGCAGTGTGGGCTAACGTGTGTGTGAGTGTGTGTAGTGAGTAGGTCACACAGGTATGAAGAGACAGACCTCTTTCAGTCCTGTCTGCTCCCCTACCAGAGAGACTAGGGGTGGATATGAAAGTCCTCATTGATTGTAGAAGGTCATAGCATGGGGAGAATACACACACTCACACACACACACACTCTCCTCTAAACCGCTTTCCATCACTGCTCATAACACACTTTCCTTCTTGCTCACACACTGTCCCAAATACACACTCTGTCTCAGTCGCCCTCTCTCTCTCTCACACACACTCTTGACAAACAGACGTGTGTTTGGACAGTCTCTGCTGCCTCTGTGCTCTTCACTCAGCAAACAGCAGCATTCCTCTGCTCACACACACACACACACACACACACACACACACACACACATACACACTGCTGTAAGTCATATAGTATCAGACTGTTTGCCATTTGGAAAAGCTCAGGATAATCAAGCAGTTTAACATGTGTATTCCGGGCGGTTGTTATTGTGTCGCGCACGTGCACATGACAGTGAGTGTGGTCTATCATGATCCACACGCTGTGGTTAACGTCACTCTCCGGTCTGGTCGACTTGCCTCCAGCTTTGCCCTTTAAGCACCACAAATAGAGTCACGACTTCCTCTGCCTAATCCTGCTGGAATCCCAGACAACACAGCTAACAGACCCCCCCTCTCTCCCCCTCTTTTTTTTGCTCTCCCGCCTTCTCATCTTCCATCTGTTGCTTCTTCCGCTTCCGACTGCCCGAGAGTTCAGGTCAGGGGTCGGTTATGAGGTCATATCCTGCATGTGGGATGACTGTATAACCTGAGTAACTGAGGGGCATTAGCATGACTGCGGGCCTCTGAGAGGCATCAGGCGGCTCAGTGACAAATGCTTAATTTTCACTGCACTCCTATTCAGAAGTGACAACTTGGTATAGTCGTCACATAAAGAACTTAGTGAGAACTTAAAGATTATAAGCAGGTTGATCTGTTAGTTTGTTTTGTGTTATTGTGTGATTTTGGTGATTTAAAAGGATTCACCAAAGTCATGAAATCATACTCCATCTGTCTTTGGGTGCAGATTTGTGCTGATGTGTGTTCATGTCATGACCGTCTGAACCATTCACAGTCATTTCCGGAGATGAAGCTTTCCGTTTGCTGAGCTGTCGTTCTCACATTTAACTGTGACTGGCACAGCTGTTTCAGAGTTATGAGGCCGGTGATGAGACTGGCTGAAAGAGTATTTAATAATCACGACACCCGCTGATCTATATTCAGCTGTGTGCACTGCTGCACACACATGAACCAAAATAGAAGTTCTGCGTGGAGAATGCGCAGTCTGTGCATCCTGGATATACCTCCAAACGGACGCATACACGAACTTACTTGTATCAAACTGAGGCTGCAAGGCATGCTTTTGCACCCCTATCGAACCGGGCATGTTAATTATATCATGAGTCGACATTGATTTACACCATAACACCATGCTCTAAGGGCTAGCAGTGAATACATAATAAGTTTTGAATGATTATCTATAACTTTAGCTCAGTGCAAGTCCTGCAGGTTTTAACATTTATCATTTATATTTCTGCTTATTTGCAGCGTTAATGGTATGACGTTAAAGTCGCTATAAAGCAGCATCCAAGATGATTTCAATCACAGGTTTTACTCTCAATACCACATCTATGACTCAACATTCCCAATGCCAGGGTCACTGAAGTAGCTGTGAGGTTTGTGGTCAAATGCGCATTCATCTGGGGGTCAGTGACGTGTGCACATAGTTGTCCGGGAGCCTCTTTCTAAAACAACCAAGGCGACCACAAGAATGATGACAAACTTCTGTAACAAATAAAGACGAGGCACAACAATGACACATACAGAGGGAGACGCACTAAAGAGAAGAATGAGGAGGAAGAGCAACGAGATCCTCATGTGAATCTAAGGTTAGGAGTGTAAGGAAATATCAGGACACTTGAGTATCGTTGTATTATGCTTTGAGATACTGCTTCATTCCTTAAAAACACTGTATCATGATGCGTGCAGATTTGTGTCAGTGGTTCATTTTGTGTTGTGTTTTCTATCCTCACTTCTCTGACTGTATTTAAAACGCTGCTGAAATGTGTGCCACTTTGCGACATGCACTATGAACGTTGCATATTATCCTTCAAAGCATGACAATAACTCATGCAGTTGCTTCGACTTTTCAGACTGAGAAGGATCACGGTGTCTGCAGATAAACGACATTGTTTACTCGGAGCTGCTGTTAGCTGTCAGCCTGCCACACAGTGAGGCTCACATTAGCAGTGTTAGCTCTGCTCTGCTTACGGGTAAATGTCCCCCGCCTGTGCTGAATGTGGTTATACGTTGCTCCGGTTGAGTTTTTTTCATGCCAACTTATTCTGACACAACCTACATTCAACCTTATTTTCATTTTCTAAACCAAAACACCGACAAACCACGTTGTTTACGAGCTGTCCCACTTTGGTGATAACAACATCTGGGCCAACTGGGTGTAACATTCGCGCTGGGCGAGATGGGCTGCTGGGGCTGCGGCAACAGTTAGAGGCGGGCGGCTTAGAGACAACAGTTAACTGGTATTGTACATGAATAAAATATTGATAAATAGTTTAACAGGCTTGTATTTCTGGTATTGTATAGTCGTAATCATCCCTAATGCATATGGCGGTGTGTTCTTCATACTGTGACAATTTTCCTAAAACTAAATTTTAAAAAATAGCAATATATCACATATATTATATGTGATTATATGCAATATTTTGCAGTATATTGGATAATAACCCCTGTATCATGAGACATGTCGTTTTACCAGATTCTTGCCCATAGCCAACAGTCCTATCTAACATACACACTCGTACAAACATACACAATATTTGAGTCTCACCTCAAAAAGTTTAACTTTTGTCGCTAAAGATTTACACAAGATGTATACACACACAGGTGTTCATGGTAAACATCCTGTTCTACGCCTGACCACATACATACACACACTCAAACAAGCGGTCTCATATCAGCTTTTCTAAACTGACTCATTCAAAAAAAAAAAGAGATAAACACAGACTTGTGATTTTGCTCAGCTGTCAGTACATACATCTACATACATACACAGAGAGAGGACATGATGCAACATTTCATCAGATGTTTCCCATGATACAGCTGTCAAAGACAGCTGCGACCGGGCCCCCCAAAGCACAACACACACACACACACACACACACACACACACACACACATACACACACAAACACACACAGAGTCAGGGTCTCAAACACACACGTTACTTACATTCTTAATAATAATGCACTAACTCATACACACCGTATAAACTCACACACACTCATGTATTGATCATCAGTCCTGACAGTGAGTGTGATTATTGAACACAGACTGTGTGTGTGTGTACATGTTTGTGTTCTGTCCATCAAACTGAGGCAGCCTCTAGAAAGAAGTGAAACACTTTCCCTCTTTCCCTTCATCTCAGCTCTGCACATGTGGTCGCCACATTGAAAGGAAACGCAGACCCTCTTGGGAAAAGCATGTGTGTGCGTGTATGTGTGTGTGAGTGTGCGTGTGTGTGTGTGTGAGTGTGCGTGTGTGTGTGTGTGTGAGTGTGTGTGAGTGTGTGGTGTTGGTATCAGACCAAAGGAGCCTGTTTGTGAGCTGACCTACATACAAAACAACT
>JAJHUR010103420.1:0-14006 GCA_027495735.1 Lutjanus campechanus
ACACACACACACAAAGAAATCATAAAACCAACATCACCAGTAATCTCATTCATGTTGTAATGGCAGTGGTGGAAAGTAACTAAGTAAATTTAGTCAAGTACTGTACTTACTACAATTCTTTATACTATTATTCCATTGTATTCCAAAGGGAATGACGGCACTTTTAACTCTGCTGCTTTTATTACCGGTTGCAGAGAAATATTAGTAGAGGTTTTCATAGTCAGCGGGCCTGTGATCATGATTATGTAATTTGATGCCAGGGATCAGGCCAATTCAATTGGAAGCCTGTGGGCAAAAAACAGCCTTTTAATAACTTTGATGTTGCCAGTTGATCATTTATAAATCTGAAAAATATATATATATATATTAATAATTTCTTCAAACGAGATAGAGGATAATTAGCCCATTTATTGGTTATGTCTGTTGTTGAGCACAGAGACGCTTAAGGAGAGGGAATTTAGGAGGGTCAAAATGAATGACAAAAATCTCTTACATGCAACATTTTGTTTATTTAAAACAAGTCCCTTCTAATCTAGGAATACAAAGGTCGTTTTTCCTGTACATTTGTACATAATGGTTTTTTAAAATCAATTGTGAAGACTAGTGAAGTGGAGAAAAACACATTTAAATTTCGTCAGACACAGAAAATGTAAATGTAAATTCCCCCTAGGCAACCATGAAAACTCCATAACAGTATAAAAAAGTGTAAACTGTAAAAAATAGATTTATTGCAGCCAGCTACAATGATGAAAAACAGCTAACATGTTACTGCATCAGTAATAATTATCAGATAGTATACTGTAGTAATAGTCTAACAACGATAGAGCTCATTTTAGCTGCACAAGTAAGTATGTTTTTTAATAGTACTTAGGTACATTTTTGAATGGAAAAAGAAAAGATTTTGAATGAAAAAGTTTTTTTTTCACTGTGACAGGGTATTTTCAAATTGTGGTCTTACTTCTTTTACTTAAGTAAGATCTTAGTATTAAAGTGGATCACAAACACAGATACTGTAGGTGCATGAGTACAGTTGTAAATTTGTGTTTTCTCACCGCTGTTGCCAAAGACACCCCTGCGAGCTCAGTTTCCCCCAGGTGACCACAGAAGACCGTGCTGACAAAATTGATGAGAAAGATCATCAATTGTGAAATGAACTGAAATACAAAAAAAAAAAAGAATCCTTCAGTCACAGAGAAATTTAAATTAGTATACAAGCTATTTGCTTAAGTGAGAATAAACTGCCACAGCATACAGTATGACTGTTGATGCAGCCTCTCAAAATCACACAAAGTTAGTGTAAAACACCTGGAAAAATATAAAGGAAACTTGGGGAGAATTTATTCAGTATAATTTAATACATTAAGAAATATGTTTTATTTGACTCCATCTAAGCTCCACAGGATGAGCATGTTGACCAGTAATTTATGTTGGAAATGTCAGACACTTTACTTTCACCCTGACAAAGTAAACTTGGATACCCATTTTGGGTAAAAGTACTAGAACATATAGGGAACTTGTTAGGTCCTATGGCACCTGTATCTCCAAGACAATCCAATGCAATGCAGTCCAATGGGTGGTCCAGGATTTAGTCCATTCAAATCAAAGAAAAAGAGTTAGGGCCCTATCTTACACCCAGCGCAAGGCGCAAGGGGGAGGCGCGATGGATTTCATATATTCAAGGTGTGTCCAAATCCTCTTTTGCCGTCTCCCCCCGGAGGCGCGAGTGATATTTTGCCCTGCACTATCTAATAAAGGCACAAAATGGCCAAAAAATTATTTTACATGAACACCTGCAAAAACCATTAAAATAAATGAACCGCAAATGTCATGCAGACTGGTTATGTTTTACACTGAAGCACCTTGAAATTGTGTTGTATTTCATAATTAATAATTACTTCCCACCTAATCCTCTTCTCCTCCCATCCTCGCTCCTCTGTCAGAAAGAAATCAGAAAGAGTTTCTGAAATTTGAAGTGCGCAAAATTACACCCAAATATATCCAACCAGCTTCAATAAAAGCACACATTCTTCTCTCTAGGTCAGACTGGACTCATGCGGTCATGTCTTATACATTTTGTATGTTATAGATAATAATTGTTTAATCCTTGTTTTTCTGGATTACAAGAAACAGACACAAACAGCTGTCATGCTGACTCGTCTGATAAAGACGGCAAAGGAGGATTTGGACACAACTTGAATAAATTAAATCCATTGCGCTTCAGACAGGCGTAAGACAGGGCTCTAAGGCTCAAGTGGTTTTTACTCCCGTCCGCTGACCGTAACGCGCCGGGCCACGCCTTCGTTTTGCCTGTATGTTCAGACTGCCCGCCCACGGCGGATCAGACCCGGCGCAAGTGAGTTTGCTATCTTACAGACATGGCAAAAACGGCATTTGCACTGGGTGTAAGATAGGAAAGTCACATGCGCTGGCGGCGCACCGGCATTGCGCCGGGTGTAAGACAGGGCCCAGACTGAGTCTCAGTTTTGTTGGCACATGCATAATATAACATGAAGAAATCTGGACTTAAATGTTCAACAAATATTTTGTCAGTGTGGAAGGTAAATTAAACAAACACAGAGACCAGGACTAGGATCACAACTCCTGGACAAAACAGAAACCCACAAGAAATGAAGCACACATTTTTTTTAATGTTGTGTCAGAAATCCCACACTTACCACAGGTCCTGCTAGTTTAAGAAGTTGAATTGTTTCATTTTTGTAGTCCAGTGGGAGCCAGTTCTTGGTGCGCTTAAGACACTTTGTACAGTAAGTGTATAAATTAACTCTGTGAAGAGATGTAGAAACATGGTCGGCCTCACTCTGACTGATGATCCCATGTCTGTTGACAAATTTTAGTCCTAAATCTTCCATATCTAGATTTTGAACACTGGGCAGAAGAAATCTCCTTTGCCACTCAGCTCTACTTTAATACCTCCCTCAGCTGAGGCTCCTGGTGATCTTGAGAACTGAACTGACCTCTCAGGTGGGGTGGGCGGTAATATTCTCCTCCCACTCCTGCAGCAATAGACATTCAGATGATTCAGTCCCATCCAATCTCTCTCAGTAGCTCTAATTTCACTCCTGTTGTTCTGTTTATGCTGATACTATCAAGTTTTGAGGTTACTGATTTTGATTTGATAACAGTTAGGGACTGTAAGAAAATTAATGGGGTTTCTTTTTTCATTGCATAACCCTTCCCAGCATTATTTGTTTTTATTCAACATTTATATTTGGACCCAAACCCTTGATTAAAAAAAGACAAAAAAAATCTTTCAACACCTTTGTGCTAATATTTTAAAATACAGTATCAGGTTGGCACAAATCTTTCTACCATTAATAACCAAAAAAGGCAAAGAATAAAGAATTTAAGAAGGTCTAATCAAATTTAAGACTTAATATATTTATGGAATAATCAGTTTCACAATATCCACCAATGCGAGAATTCAAAGTGAAATGAGCTGTTTCCAAATTTTAGCAAATACAACAAAAGACTGAACTGATGCAGGCCGACTTTATATGACACATTTAACTTTGTTAAGCTGCAGAGAACAGTGAGGGAGAAAATGTAGAGATAATATTTAGTGAGATGGGGAAAATAAATCCCTGAAACAGTGGCAGGATTGTTGTCCTCTGCTAATGGCTGCTAATGGCATCATTTGTGACTATTTGATTCCCTTTTAAAATTAATCCCACAAGGGACTACTAAAATTAGATATAGATTTGGCTTGTTGACGAATAAAAATCAACCTTCTACACTCAGCAGAAACAAAAAAATTGATATATCAACTGATATTTTGTGGACAGTCTCTTTTCAGGACAGTATTTCCAGGTGTGGTCAGAACACCCGATGGTGATGCTGGACAGAGGTGAAGCAGAGGTAAAACTTCAAACCAAAAGAGATCATTAAAAGAAGATTATCAGCTTGGTGTTTTTTATTCTTTAAGAACTGTGCTCGGTGTCGTTGACTACTTTGTTTACACATCTTTAAACAGTAAATTAATGACCAATAGAAACCTTTTATACAACTAATTCTACATATGAATGGTTCTGAATCAGTCTGGTCAATGTTCAACAGGTCAAACGGGTTACGATCACACACACACACAACAGTTTAACTCACAGTGCAAAACACTTTGGGGAAGCAAAGCAATCAATCTTTGAAATGCATATGTATAGAAACCGTCTCCATGAGGTGGAGGAGGGGTGGGGATGTTAACCTGATGGCGGCTCCGGTGAATATTTAACTTTCACTCTTCGTAGCAAGGTTTGTCGTAGGCAACTGGACTTGATAGAGTTCCTGAAGACGTTTCGCCTCTCATCCAAGAAGCTTCTTCAGTTCTGACTGACTGGTTTGGGAGTTCAGGTATTAAACCTCTTTCTGGTCGTCAACGACTCTATCAAGTCCAGTTGCCTATGACAAACCTTGCTCTGAATACCATGACCTGGATGACTGAGAACCTTCACAGACACACTTTCACACTGATGACTAAATCATGGCACAAGAAGTTAAGATAGAGGTCTGAGTGTCCATGACTGAGGACACTGAAATTAGGATTATGTGGTTATGCGACACCCATAATGTCAGTTTAGTCTTTTATGGAGTCTGGTAGTCCATGATTGGGTGACTTTTAAGTATTAAAATATTCTTACTATACCTGTAATTAATACTGGCTGATCAAACTGCAGGACCACAAGACTTGTCCAGCTTGAAAGGCAAATTTTGTGTGATTTTGTTTGCATATTTCCACACCCGTTCTGTAGCAGCTGAACTTGTAATATTCACTGCAGTGCTACTTCCATTGATCTGGTGTCCAAAATAACACAATTATTGGCTAATGGGAAGCAATGAAGCTGTCGTGCAAGCGGACCCAGCACAGTGCGACACTGACTCACTAACTATTCTTCTCAGTGCAGGTCTATGGTATGCAGGTAGTCAGTAGGTGGTTTGAGGGGGAGTGAGGGGGGATACCATCTCCCTCTTTAGCAAAATGACTCATGTTTGACTGATGTCTCTGAAATGTCATCAGTCTAACTGTGTTGTGTATTGATAAATCCAAATAGTTTTCATTTATTCTCAGGTCTAGTTTTTATTTTTTATTTAATCAATTAAAGTGTTTTTTTCACATTTGTTTTAGTTTACTAGACATATAATAACAAGTTTGGAATGCAGGACTTTTACTAATATGTAACAAAGTATTTTTAATGTTTTATTGGTACTTGTACATAAGGATAAGATCTCAATAGTTCTTCAGTTTCTGGCTTGTTGGACATAATGCAGAAAAAGAAGTGCATATGCATATACAAAGCTCACTGTGCAGGTGAGTAATGTCATATTTCCTCCTGCAGATGGTAGCATCTCGCTGCTATTTTCAAAAGATTTGAACGTTCATTAATCTCAGAACCTAATCAGAAATTCACAGATCATATAACAGTAGTCATCCTCTTTCATTATGCATCGTTGAAAAGTCATTTGCAGCAAATGTTGCTTTGTTACGTTGGAATCACACTAACCTTTGCCATCTATCCCTCAGAGTACAAGTGGTGTGAACAAGAGCAGAGAGATCCTGAACTGGAAAAGTTAAACCAAGATGATTTATGTGGTGCAAGTGGCCGTTTATCTTCATGGACAAGAGTTGCTTTTTCTGTGTCAAACCCACCTATAAGTGTTGTGCTGTCTCCCTGCGAGAGGCTATTCTTGCCTCCTTCTCTGTAAACAGCTCACAGAGGGAAGTTCTTACGCCTTCGCTGCATCAAGTGCCCTCCTGTCAACTTAATGCATATCCCTCCATTTCACACTCGCTGAACTGTAATCAAATGTAATTCTCTACATAAACTTGGCCAGTAAGAGCTTTTTCTCGTCTGCAGGCTTCTCTATTTTATTGCCAATCCACCATTATGGATAAATAATCGGTTATCTCATAGGAACCAGAGAGCACTTCAGAGCCTCGTCATCCATTTCTAATAACGCTTGAAAGGCAGACTACACTTGTTTGTAAAAGATAGACATAATGCTGATTTGGTCAGTGAGGGAAGATACGATGTGCTCAGTGTCCGCTATTCTTTTTTTTTTTTTTTACTTCTTTGTCTGGTTGATGCAGATAAATCCTGGAGCTGGCACACAGTGTGCCCAGAAGGAGTAATTGGGGTAAACCCAAGTTATGTGCAAGAGAACAGATAATTTACTTGGAGCCAGAAGGGAAAAATATTAAGTCCTCATACCTAAACGGTTTAAAAACAGCCCATGATATGAGTGACTGTGACCTGACAACTCCCTGGTGTCAGAGCCAAGAGTCATTTCTTGTCTGAGAGGAAAGTTATGCTACCTCCTGCTTCAACACTTAAAGTAAACATGGTTTCAGTCTGTTTCAACAAAGGACCAATTGAGCCTTTTTATTGAGAGGACAGGACAAAAACTAACTCTATTCTGGTCTATTAAATAGAAACTGAAAATCCCTGAAAAAGAACAGCGGGAGAGTTATGGTTAGGGTTCACTTCCATGAGTCTGAGGTCGTATTTTATTTGAATATTTTAAGAATACTACAGACCTGTGTCTCTATGATCCACTTGTTTTTCAGTGACTATTGCTACTTGTCCCTATTGATCATGAATGTGAGTATATAATATAGTACAGGATTATTGTTTGTAGTATAGGTTAAAGAATATTATAGATTCAAGACAAAACTGACAGAAGGGCAGAAACCAGAGGAAAAAGGCGCAATTATAAATCTTTCTGCAACTTCAGCACCATGGACAGCACCATGGATTTATCACTACATGGCACAGTTAGGCTACTGATATTTCAGAGTCATGGTCGAGGCCATAGATCCTAACTTGTACAAACTTCAGTCAGATAAAGGATCAATGAGTCAGGCAGACTAGATAGATAGATCAAATATGACCAGTGCCTTTCCAGGGGAGAAAACATGATTAAGTTCCATACAGGCTGCCCTACATGTGAGAAAATTATTGGCCTCCATCTTCCTCTAAATGGTTGAAGGCATAATATGCAACAATTTCCTAAAAAATAATGTATAGACTCATATAAACATAAGCCCTTTCAGTCATCACTTATGACCCACTAGAGAGACCCTGTTGTCTGCCTGTATTTCCTTATGTTTCTCATTATTTTGTCATGCTCGGGACATTTCACCAACCCAAAACGTTGGTGTTTGACATCCTGGGACGTTCTCATGCGTTTACTAACAGCTCGGTCCCTGTGTGTTTTTATTACAGAGGTGTAATAATTGTTGTACTTTAAGTCACGAGGGTTGTCACTGTTTCACCAGACTTTTGGCGCAGTGGTGCCCCATCGTACACAGCTGGTGCTCCTTTTATTTTCTTCGCCCCTGCCCCTCAGAAGGCCTGAGTCCACCACTGGCAAGGAATGTTTGAATTATGAACAGCTGCAAAACAAAAACAATGCAGCAGCAATCAGTCCATTTATAAAATAAAATAAAAATAACAAAATAAAATGATTAAACATGTAATATCACAGTAGATGTTGTCACTGTCCAGCATGGTCAAAGCCATTTTATTGTGATATTCAATAAAGGGTTACATCCCTGATTCAAAGTATAAAAATCTGATGAGTCTAATTTTAAAGCGAGCAATTACATGCCTAAGAATTCAGATTTTCTCTGAATCTCATGACCTCCATGTAAAATGAAGCAGGTTGATGCAACACATGGCAAAGAGAAACCAGAGAAATGTTTGAAAAATATTCTCCACACATCCTCTAGCTCCAGCTCCAGTGTTTTTTTTTTAAGTTGAACCTCTCTGCCCACCTCTACTGTACACTGTATACGCTGCATCATAATTATGTAACCCTCAGCATACTGGCAACAGTTAGAAACAACAACAGCAGTGAAGTGGAGAGAAGCCACAAAAACCTCTCCGGGTGAAGCTTTTCATTGCACGTGTGGCTGGATGTAGAGGAGATAAATAACAGCGTTTCTTTGATTTCTGAATCCGATGAGATCGATGCAGACACTCGGGATGCGGAGAATAATTTGCCACAGATTCCTCTGCATAGTGGAGGCACTATCACAGACCACGTGAGAGGAATATTCAATGACGGTCCCCGACAGACCGGCTCATCTCTGCTGGCACTCCTCCGCGGCTGACATGGACTCTTGTTGGACACTGGATCTGGACGCGGAGGGAGGGCGAGACTCTGTCTGAATGTAACCTTTTGATCTTTTTCTCTTCTTTTTCTGTTCTTTTTTTCTTTTCTTTCGTTTTGCTTTTCTTCTCCACAAGTCCAACAGTTTCAGGAGAGGGGGGATGGCTTGGCCGTGCATCAGCAGAGTGTGCTGCCTGGCTCGCTTCTGGAACCAGTTCGACAAATCGGACCTGTCCGTCCCGCTCACCATCCAGAACTACTCGGACATCTCCGAGCAGGAGGTGCGGTCCGTCACCAAACAGGTCTCCACAGCCGGGAATCACTACTCCACCCCGGAGCTGCGTGCCCACGGCTCCCCTCATGCGCCCGCAGATGGCCCGGGGACCCGAGGATCCTTCAGGGCGCGCAAAGAGCCCAGTTACAAGCCCCGGGAGGACTACCACCCGCCCGGAGTGCCTTTCCCCAGCGTTACGCAGTACAAGCAGGATTTCAAACCCTGGCCCATTCCCAGGAAGGAAAATTTCCCGTGGATTAGTAACGGCGGCACCGGCGTGTCGGACAGCCCGGTGAACAGTTTCCACCACAGCCAGGCACAGCCCGGAGAGGAGCGGGGCAGGGGGCAGAGGTGGGGGGAGCAGCAGCAGCAGCAGCAGGGGACGGAGGAGAGGAAAACCAGCTCCTACAGGTAGGACATGTCCTCCTCTTTGACTTGTTTCAGCACCTGTCGCTGTCCACTGGACCAGTCAGGAGAACTGGAGACAGGCTGAATCCTGCTTTAGTGAGAGTTCACTGACTCCAGAAAGCCTGCATGAAGATATAGCCTGGGTCATCAATAATTCTCTCACACATTTCATATTCATATACGGGGGAGCTCAAGTATGAATATTTGATTTTCATTTATGCATTTTATTTTAGGTAATGTGGGCAGGAAGGATGTGGCTGTCATTTTTGTTTTTGCTTCTGAGCCTTCAAAGAGAAGAAATGTTGACTTACATTCGCCTGTCGAACAGAATATACTCATATACATCAGTACAGCACAGTCCTGTGAATCACAAGCAGTGCAACCAAAGAGTGATGTTCCTCTCTCAGATTTTAAAGCCCTGTCCAACATTTCACAACATTCAGAGAAAAAAATATATATATCTAAATAAAATTGGATTTGTGCACCAGAAAGATTCATTTTGACCCCTCTGGGTGGTCCTGGTCCAGATTTCCATGTGGAGTTATTAGCATTATCTAAAAGTAATTAAAGGAGTAGTGTAGTGTAGATGTGCAGATATCCAGCTGCCCATGTTTTACTTTACTTTTTATTTATACTCTTACTACTACTATTATTCTTATTATCTTAGTTTGGTCTGTACTCTTACCAGAGTCTCTCCTTGATTTCATTCTTGCTGCTGAATTGAATTAATTAAGGTTTATCTTATCTTATTCTGGTGATTTAGTGTTGGGGTTGTGAAAAACAGGAAAAAGTGCAGGCTGAAATATCCGGATTTGTAGCCACAAGTTTCAGTAACATCTTATATTTCAAACTCTATACATCTTCAGATTGTAGGCTGTCTCAAGCCCAATTCAAGCTATGACTTTCTCAGACTTTAAACCTCCTAAGAAGTCAAATTCATTGTTTAAGTGTATTTTTTTCCCATACATGTACAGCGTTATACATCACCTATACGCCAGTATCTGTCCCAACAATGACAAAAAATCATTTTGTAGATGGGTATTTTTAATGGTATTTCAGAATCAGTCCTTTCCTGGATAATGATTAAAAGCTGTTGATAACTCATCCGACACTCAGGGCCACTAATTTTGCGTCCAATGAAATGCTTTCTCGCTTATGATGCTGCTGGTGCGTGAAGGAGAATGCATTGGAACACGTCCAGACCGGAGTGTTTCTGTGGAACAGGCCTCACAGTAGAAAAGTACAATTTTTTAACTTAATTTATTAATTTGGGTGAAATTGGATCATATTTTATGGATAAAATATTTTCTGATTTCCCCTCTGACATCCTACAGCTGCTCAGCTTCAACTATCAGTGATTTAATTAGACTTTCCTCGTGGATTTATAGCTTTAGCAGCTTATTTTGTTGCTAAAATAGCTAACTGTAACTGTTAGCTGCTGTTAATGGGCAACAGAACCAAGCTCAGCAGCCTCTCAATGAACACAACCGGTCACTGGCTGAACATAGCTTCTGAGACCAACAGTACTGAGGTCGTTTACGGAGTTTCCTGGTGGAAAGATAGCTTTACTTGCTGCTAAAGTAAGTTGTGACTCAGCCCCAGGGTGGTGGAAGCCAAACCCAGCAAGAAAACCATGTTGGTACTGGAACCTATTCCATGTCATCAAACTGGCCTCTGTTGATCTCTGAGGCTGTTTTGGTCCTGATCCAGCTGTGTTCACTGGGAGCTCTCAGTCCGGGAAGAGTCAGCTAATAAGACTGCTCTCCTACGTCCACGGACCACTATAGCTGCATGACAGGTGGGAATAATGTACATTCAGCGCTACTGGCTAATGTAGATACCAAAAGTGCAACAAGTCACCCCTTAGCTGCTTGTTTTTACAGGAAACATGTAAGCAATAAGCTCTCAGCTGGCTGTTTCATGGGAACTACAATAATCTCTCTCCACAGAAGACATTTTTCACAGGCTGAATGCCCCTTTGAGACAGTTTTTGCTGATGCTGTATCGTCAACACCATTATGATAACCGTGTTAATAAGAGCTGGGTCACACATCCACACTGTGCCCCAGAGTGTCAAGTCAGTTTTATTTATATAGTGCCAAACAGAAGTTCTCTCAGGGCACTTTTCATATAGAGCAGGTCTAGACCGGCCTCTTACAGAGACCCAACAACTCCCACCATGAGGAAGCACTTGGTCCATGGCAATGAAAACCTCCATCACTTCAAAAATAAGCCTTTAGCCTGTACTGAATGTCCACACAGCGTCTGTCAGCTCACTGATGCATATCTTCCTCCAGGCAAGAGTACAGGCCATGGACGGGGGTGAGACCGGCCAAAAGCGCCAGGAGAAACCCTCCAGCTCAGTACTCCAGTCCAGGGACAGAGGCCACACACGTCCCACGTGAGACCAGCTACCAGGCTGCCTACAGTGGAGAGGCCCAAAGGTCCATAGGGCTGCATCAGGGGGAAATCATCATCCCATCTGCCAGCACCAACGTCCAGCCTGCCGCCGTCCCCCATCCCCAGCCCATCCCCGCGAGCCTGCAGGCCGGCAGCTCACCGAGCGCCCCGCCAGAGAGGACCGAGCTCAGCGGAACGACCAAGCCAGAGGTAAGCAGGTTGTCCACCAGCGTTAAAGCATTCAGTCTCCTGAAGCAGCTGCTGGTTCGGAGAGTTCAGTGGAGGAGCTACAGGTTTAAACTGCAGCACGCTCCTCCTGAAAGTCATCTTCACTCATCTCCCTGGTGGCCTGTTGCTGTTGGGGCGTCTCAGAAAAGTGATACAGCATTCTGTCCCTAAGCAGCTCAAAGTGACCCAGCTGTTTAAAACAGGCCATGTGTTAGGTAACACTCTGCTGGTGCTACACTCATTACTTTGACCTGAATAGAGCTGGTTTGATGAGAGCAAAAAAGTAAAAAAAAACAACAACAGGTAATTCTTCCAGCTGTGCTACATTTGGGGCAGAAAATAAACCAAACCTGTAGACAAATACATTCATGTCTGTCTAAAAATAATTTCTCAGCATGGCTGCACTCAAATACTTCATCATTCAATCATTATTGTTATTTTATTTTAATATTTAGAGGGAATCATTTCCAATACATCATGAAACAGCACTTGTTAAAGGGATAGTTCACCCAAAATTCAGTTCAGTTCAGAAAATTCTACTCACCCTCATGCTGATTGAGGGTCGGGTTTATTTTGTTAGTCTGCAAAACAGGAGAACAGTGCTGCAGAATCTCCCAAACAATGTAAGTGAATGGTGACCAGTTTTCAAATTTAAAAAATAATCCAAGTCTCTTAAAGTCCCAGTCTGCCATTTACACACTGTCACAACACACACCCCCAGTTCAGACAGTGTGCATCAGTGTACATGGCTCCAAGCTAAAGATCTACAGTGAAGATTCAGGCTAGAAACATGGTGTAAAATAACATTTTTTTAGTCAGCTTGCCATGTTGGGGCTTTAGGAGACTTGGATTACACCAGATGAGCAGCATGGCAGCATTTTATGTTTTTTTGCAGTTGTTTTTTTTTCCATTTGAAAACTGGTCACCATTCACTTCTGCTGCTTGTGAGATTCTGCAAAGCTGTTTTCCTGTGAAACTCCAGCAGTGTTTTGTGGTCTAAAAAACGAAACACGACCTTCAACCCACATGAGGGTGAGTAGATAATGACTGATATTTCATTTTTGGGTGAACTATCCCTTTAAGACAACTTTGCATCATTAATATCCAAATAAAGATATATTTTGTATTGCCTTTATTTAAGGTAATTGATCTTAATGTCAGTTTAGGAGGTAGAATTCTTTTTAAATCTAAAGAAACAAGAGTTGCAATGATCAGTTGATTAATCAATTAATTTTCAACTATTAAATAAATTGCCAACTATTTTGATAATTGATTAAAAGAAGAAAAAATGCCCAAATTCTCTGATTTCAGCCTCTCAAATCTGACATTTTATGGTCAAAACAACTAATCGATTAACCAAAAAAATGATTGCGAGATTGATCAGTAATGAAAATAACGATTAACTGCAGCCCTATATTATATAATAATATTAAATGTTTGGAAATTACAGCTGATAAATGGTGACTCTGACATTTTATCTTTGTTTTTGTTCCCACATCCAAACTGAATCATGTATTTATTTTATTAGATTCTGACAATCTCAACACACAAAAAGCTTAAAACACTATGAAACTTACATTTTTAAATGACAAGAACTGCAAAAGACACATGTTCTTTTAAAAAAACAAAACAAGATATACTTCAAATAAATAATAATAATAATATGGAGTATAAATTATGAAGGGTCATTTTTCTGGCCTTACAGAAAAAGTACATATTTTCCCTCTTACCTGTAGTGATATTTATCCACGTAGACTGTTTTGTTGTGAGTTGGTGTGAGATATCGGTCTGCCATCTCTTGAATATTATGGCCTCTCGTCCATGAGTGGATGCACTCTTCCTTCTGTGCTGCGATTTGTTTGGCGGGTGTAGTACGATAGAAAGAAAACAGTTCCTTCATGAAACTGCTCTAAACAACAAGGTCTGTGGATTATCTTGAGTAAGCGGGTCAAATTCCTGGAAAGTCATTGCTGTTGAGTTTTTCATCTAGTTCCATTATGTTCAAGAGAAGGCAGACCTCTCTACAGCTGATATCTCCAAAAACTCTGCAACTCGCACTAAAACTATCTAGATGGATAAATAGCACTGTGGGCCAGAGGGAAAATATGTATTTTTAATTTTGGGGCAAACTGTCTGTGACTGAGCTATTAATGTAATTCTAAGAGAACAGTGTGGCCAACAACAACAACAACAACAAAAAAAGAGACAAAAACGGTTGAAGAACCAGCCAAATATTCGCAGTACTGTACATTTTGTCCCAGATTCCTGCTGCTCTCAGACATAATGAGACACAAAGAAGCAGATTTACAGTCTGATTGAAGCAGAACTCACTGCAACAAGGCGAGGGGATTTGCTCAGGAAGCTGCGAACACGTCGGTTCAGTCAGGTTGTTCCAGATTATCATAGGATAAACTGGGTGAGGGGACATATCCCTCCCTTTGCCCCTCCCTGGGCGCTGCTGCTCAGGTCAGCTGTTGCGTGACAGTAAGTGAGACAGTTTTTGGGAATCTCCAGAGGTTTAGTGCCATCCCTCTTCCCCGCCCACGCCAGTCGGGGCCATCTGCCAGTGGAGAGC
>JAJHUR010103422.1:0-24239 GCA_027495735.1 Lutjanus campechanus
AATGTTGAAATACTGCTTCTACATTAGTTTTGATGGGAGATGCAGATGCTAAATAATGTGTTGTTTATAAAAGCTGGCTGACAATATCAACCTTTGTTCAAACAGCAGTCAAACTGAAAGTAATCGGTTTCACACCGTATTTTTTGTATTGTGGTGCACTGACATAAACAATTCAGTGGCATCACTGAATTCACTGTACGCGATTATGTCAAAACGTGTCACCAAATATTTAAATGTCGCCTGGTGACGCAGAAGCCTCATTCATGAGGTATTTTTTTATTAAGGGCAATTCTGGTGTTTTTGAGGGTGCTGTTTTTACATTCGTTTGTGTTACTGTGTGACTTTGGTGTCATTAAAGGGTTCGTTTGGATCCAAACAAACGTTTTTAAGGGTGGGTGTTAGACAGGTAGCTCTCATGTTTGGCGAAATAAAATTACCGTTTGTAAAAAGGAGTGTGGTGTTTAGAAGAGAGCGATATAACTGCTTCAGTTCCCAGTCACAAACGGCTGTCTGTAACGGTTTCTGTCTGCAGGGACAATTAACAATCTGAGACTGTTAATGGTGAAAACGAGCACTTTAAATGGACGTGCTTTGGTGCCGGCGCATTTGCCCTTAAGGATTACATTGCAGCCTGTTTTACGGCTGCCGACTAAGGCGATCTACTGGATCAATCCCAAAATATTTTTGTTCCTGTTAGGAACCTGTTGGTTTCTTTCAACTTTAAAGTAACTCATCACTGATTATTTATCTCAAAATGAAACACCTGAAGTCACAGAAAAGAAGAATTTTAATACATTTTTACATTTGTCAGCTGCTTTTGTCTTCATCAGGGAGGTCCAAAACATTTCATTTAGACAACTTTACAAGACCTAGCTAACTTGCTAAATCACTGTGGCAACTATCCATAATGGCAAAGTAGTTAGCTACACTGTAAAAACAAAAAACTCAAAATTTCAAGGCAACATACTTGAATAGATTTTCTCATTTTGAGCCCAATTTTGAGACTCTTTAGTTCTGAAAAAGTTTTACCAACTAATAATGTCTTAAATGTTCTGCTCTCTATGTGCAAACAGGTCTATGGCCTGAAAAATGTTGATAACCCCTCATCTAGACATCTAGACGTTGAAGAGTGAGGGGGGCTAAATCAAGCAAGCAAAAATCATTTCTTCTTCATGTTAACTGACTGATGAACACAAAGTATTTGTAAATGCTGCAGAACACAACAGCTTTCACATCTTTCACAAACACTGAGGGGAAAAAAAAAAAATTTGCATATAAACAAGCAGAGTTTATTCAGATCTTTGTCAGGATTATCCTGATCGCTTCTAATACGCATCCAAAACAATTGAAGTAAAGCCAAAGGACGCTGGGAATATTTTTAGAAGAAATAAATGTTTTTCAGGTGTGTGTGTGTATATACAGTATATATATATATATAAAATATACACACATAACACTGCCCGATGTGGCATGAAATTATCATACTGATAATAGCTCTCTTTCATAACTCCTCTCATCTAACATGTCTTGAGTGGACCGTCTAAAAATAG
The DNA here is from genome assembly GCA_027495735.1 of Lutjanus campechanus. Taxonomy (NCBI): domain Eukaryota; kingdom Metazoa; phylum Chordata; class Actinopteri; order Lutjaniformes; family Lutjanidae; genus Lutjanus; species Lutjanus campechanus. The sequence continues at coordinate 1,551 of JAJHUR010103422.1, forward strand.
CCGTTTCCCACACACAAACTGCTTTGAACTGACTTCATCTCTCACAGCTTTAAAAAAAAAACTCGAAATCTTTTATTTGTGAGCTGTCAGAGACATTTTGGAACCGTCTGAGTTGCCGTTTGACAGGTTTTTGTTGTTTAAAGTTTAAAGACTGACCCTACAGCCGATACTCTGTGGCCATTGCTGTGGGTTTTGGGTTGAACAGGCCTTTGTTTCTGCATGGCTGGTCAGTTTTCTGGGCTCCATTGAGGAGAAACAAGCTGTTTTCACACTAGACCTTCTCACTTGTTTAAAAGTGAGATCACGTTCTGTAAACAGGAGAGTGAGGCTGTATTTTTAGCCCTGTATGATTTCAGAGTGCTTTGACAGACATGCCGGATCATAGTTGAAGTATTAATAGTCTAAACACAAAGTCCTAGCAGGGGGCGGTTCAGGCTTTGCTTCCTAAATCTGGCGCCTCGCCTTCATCTCTCCGTTGTTTCCGCAATCTGCTCGCTCTTAGTCACCTTCAGAGTCCCATCTGGGGCCCCTGAGAGCACCTAAAGGTTACCACAGAGACAGGACATGCTAGGAGCTTGGGTGGGGTGGAGAGACTCCGGGTTTCCATGGTGATGGTGAACATAATTGGGATGTAGAAGAGGATAATGGGTTGGGAACAGGGCTCAAGAGTAAACTTAAGAGTGGAAGAAAGGCATGAAGACCCCAAGGAAGCATGATTATGTTATTAAGGTGGTTTAAAGAGGAATATTTTGTCTTTTTCTGCATATTTTGATACCCCGATGTGTTCTTCTGAGGCAGCAACAGGACGTTCCTTCCGAGATCATATGGTTATTTGTGAATACTGGAGGTTTATCTGAAACAGATTAAAATCGGTCGGGAATCCATTATAGTATTGTAGAAAACCCATGAAAATATGACATTTCTCTCTTTTCTTCTTGTCTCATGTATTAATTAAAAACTTAGTCAGAAAGCGTGTTATTATCTCCCATTAAGCACATTAAAAATAAGGCAAAAAACACTTTAAGTCTAAGAACTTTTTTTTGCAAAATTTAGGATGTTTTTTGGCATTTTTTTGAATTTCATCAAAACAACTTGGTTAGTTTTAGGGAAAGATCATGGTTTGGGTCACAATAATACCCTGGGGTCACACTGCCGGGGTGAGACGTGCGGATGCATCGTGGAAACTCTTGCTTTTCATTTCAGCAAACAGATTAACTGTCATGGTTTTGGGGGTTTATCTAGTCACTTCCTGTTTTATTTTGGTAAGTCTTCCCTTGTGTGTCTTCACCTCCTGTGTCTCTTCCCTTGTGTTTCCCGTGTTCTTATGGTCATTCTGGATTTTTTGATTTTTTTTTTTTGGACTCTTTTATACTCTTTGTTGGATGTTTTTTGTTTTTTTTTTTTTTTTACCTGTTCTCTCTCTAGCTGACTATTGTTATTTTGAGTTCTTTGCCTTTTCCCCCTGCGTCTCTGCGTTTTTGGGTCCACCAAAGTTGTGACATTAACAGGTTAGAGCAGACACAAAGCCCACATCATGAGCACAGCCCCACCCCTCACAACAGGCGTGGTGATGCTCCATGTTAAGATTTGGCACCTTGCCTTATTTTTTCCCATGACATATGCAGTTCTTAGCAAAACTAGACAGAGAAAGTGATCTGTCACTGCAGTTTCAATGTCTGTATCTGTAGAATACGTTGCAGACATGAAGCAATCTGTCTGAACGATGGGAAAAAAATCTCACTGCTTTCTGGTTACAACTCTTCTTCAGACTCAGTGTTGATAGGGCTGGCAGTAGCAGCACTGCAGCAGCAATGCAGTCTGTTTGGTCTGTTTAATCTAACATACTTAACCTCCTCCCTGTGCAGACTTTGTCACTTTTTATACCACCTGACTTCTTCCATTGCTCTGGTGATAATTACATCAGCCACAAGAGGTTTCAGTAAATGTAAATATAGGTTGTAATTAGCCGCTTGCACAGATGACATTGTTTTTCTGGTGAGAGTGCACTGGATGGGCTAATTTGTTTTAACAATGGCATGCTGAAAAAGTTATGTAAAGGTTTGGTTGTGCCCTGTTATTTTCCTTTTGAAGTCAAGCCAGCTAATTGTTCAATTACTCCTAAGAGGAGCTGTAGTGTCAGCATAAAGAAGTCTTGATGGAATATTTTTTTTCCTTTTCAAAGTGCAGCGCTGCAGGGACCGCGGCGCATTGCAAGTTATCTTTTTTTCCGTACGACAACACAGACATCGATTTCATCCCGAGCTTAAATGTTAGGAGCTGTGTACTAATCATCATAATGAGAAATCGTTGGACATTGTGTCAACGTATTGAGCCACTGTGGGGAGGGGGATCGCTCCAGGGTGGAAGTTTAGACTTGGTTACAGATCACACAATATGGAGCAGTTTACGGATGGAGGGACATGTGATGGATGCACTGACAAAACAGGTGAAAAGGAGAAAAATAAAATGTTTGGCTGTCTTGTTTGATGGAGGATGCGTGTCGAGATTTGTGGAGCTGTTGAGTGAGTTTCCCAGCAAAGTCTTTAAAGCTGCACTAATCAATATTTTCTGTATTAACAATGGATTAAAATGACTGTGCATAATATGAAAGGGGGTCGCTCGGAGAATTATAACCATCTCTGCAGTTTCCTTCAACTCTGTGGACATTTTTAACTTTTTAACTGTCAACTCTTTGTTTATTAACTTTCATCAGTGGTGGCATCCCCTGTGATTATTAAACTGTTATATATATCCTATTATTAGATTATCACTCACTCACTGATGTGAAAGCACTTTACTGTTGGTTGAAGTGAAACTCGTTTTGAGTTTTTTGTGTAGGACTGTAACTAATGAGTACAGTATGTTCATTATGGATGAATCTGTTGATAATAGTGAGAAATGTTACAATAAACCAGAGCCCAAAGTGGCACCTTCACAATGCTTTCTTAATTCAATGAACAGTCAAAATGATTAAAAATATACCAAAATTATTCAAATATATTCTTTAAAAAGTAAATTATCACATTTGTAAAGCTGGAGCTGAAATTATTTTGCATGAAGAATGACCATTAAAGCCATTATCAAAATATAGCAGCTGTCAATTAGTTTTCTGTCAGCTGACTACTTGATAACCCAAATAATCGTTTCAGCTGTGCCTCTTTAAACTGTTGGGTTGTTTAACTTATAACAAGACGTCATATTTAATAAGCTCCTCATATGTTTTGTGTGTAGGAATCTTCATTTTACTAATTAGTAGCTGTCATGTAAATGTAGTGAAGTACATTATTTCCCTCTGAGATGTGGAGTAGAAGTGCAAAATGGCGTTAAAAGTAAAGTTCATCCACCTCAAATCTTTAATTAAGTGAAATATGTCGCATGTACAGAAAACGCAGAAAGTTGACTGAGGCACCAAGTTTTCTCAACTATTATTGGGGCACAGAACAAAAGTCAATTGTGGACAGAAACACGACTCCAAATTAATGCCAATATTGCTCCGTATCTGTAATAACTGATCGCTAATATAAATTTATGAGGTGATAATATGCCAAACATTTGCGTTTGGTGGTTCTTCTGCCCACAAGTGGGGAAAAAAGATCAAAATAATGTGACTTTCTCATCTACTAAATTAAGCAGAGTGGCTGTGAAACTGATATTTTGGTTTCCCAAAAAAAGTGTAGTGATCAATAATAACATAAATCATAAATAAACAGATTACGTTACAGCCATGACACTTAATGTGGCTATGACCTTAGCCAGCGTCTGATTTATTTATAAAAATGTGCTAATAATTTAACAGTGATACATTCTGCGGTGGCCTGAAAAGGACAGTTTTTCATGTGCTGCAGCCTCAACTGCTGTGCTGTATTTTCCTCATGTTGTGACGCCTCGGCCTCCTTTTCTCTAAGCGGGGTGGTGCTCCGCTCTGGGTGTGACCACCAGCTCCAGAGACTTAACACCTCCAAGATGTGATTTTCTTTTTTCTACTTTTTTTCTGTTTTTTTTTTTTTACAGTGTGAGTTTTACATGGTCAGTGGAGAGACGCAGAGAGACACTGGGGCACAGATGGCCAGTGGGTAACTGATGAGAGAGAGAGAGAGAGAGAGAGAGAGAGTGTGTCCTTGACCTTCACACACTGACTCGACAGCAGCTCTGTGGTGCACGCCATAAGGAAGCATCCCAAACACTCCCCTCAACACACACACTTATATATATTTTATTTATACAGTCTGTGTGCACCATGTACAGTAGGGTTCACATAAATATGCTCTCCTCTATTTATTTCGTGATATTCAAAGATTTATATTCATGTTCGTTTCCTGCTGCAGTGAGCTCACATCCCTGTGATCACACCTGATCTATAATTGGTTTCGTTTCTGTTCCCATGGCTCTGCTTCATGCACATCCAGTCTTTACCTCTGTTGGATGAAACCAGTGGAAAGAGAAAATACATATGCACTGTTTCAGGCCTCTAATATCTATATGACACATGTAAACTGCCATTAGGTTATGTAGCTCTATGCAACATTTAAGGCGGCTAATGATGACTTAATAATATTATCGTACACAAGCAGCATCGTATATGAGCCTCAATGCAGATTTTTAAAGGCATATTGCACCTATATGGAGCCTGATGAGACAAAAAAAATGTGATAACAAGCAAATAATACATCATATCTTTTCTTTTCTGAGATTGAGTTGATTTGTATTTGTATTATCTTGTTTTATGCTGTTGTATATGTGTGTGTAAATGTGCAAGCAAAACAAACAAAACAAAAAAAACAAAAAAAAAAATAAAAAATTGGAATGATCTATTTTAAAACCAGCAAACTTTGGTTTTGGGTGTGATCGGGGTCACAGAGTTACTGTACACATTCTGTGCTGGAGCTCTGGTCCCTGTGCTGTATGGAGATGAGTCATAGTAAAAGGCTAATGAGTTTGTCTAATCCACTGTGCCTTTTATATCTCTAATGCCACGCTGAGCCATAGGACCTAATGGGAAATGTGACTTTGTAAAGTGTAGTAGACTTCATGAGCTAATGGAGCTCGATGCTGTGTCGAAAAGAATGGTGTCTGTGTGTTTGCGTGTGTGTGTGTGTTAATAAGGTGTGTAAGAGGTATGTGCAGTCATTGGTGACGCAAGAGCTAATTTTGAGGCAGAGTATGAAAGACGGAGAAAAACAGTCTTTTTTTCCCCCTCTAAACAAAGGGATATACTAAAACTGTCAAAATGAGGATTAGTCTGATTTTAACATTTAAAACGTAACACCAAAAAAGATGCATGAAATAAGCTAAGCTACAGTTGTCTTCATCTTTCTCACATGAAAAGGATGTTTAATCTCTGTGATATTAGAAATAGGATTGAAATCTGAATCATTTGTTCCCTCAACCCTGAATGAACTTTCCTCTTTTCTTTTCACTTCAACAGAGCGAGGAGGATTTGTCGGTCGTGGTTTGTAAACATAACATTCAAAGCTACCCCTCCCGCCCAGCTTAACAACGCCAGAAACTGATACTTTAGCATGCTAACCAGCTAACCACCTGTCCAACAGAAAACAGGCCAACTCCTCACCTGCATCCTCTCCTACAGCCAACCCCAGATTCACTCTATCCTCCATTTTCGTATCTGTCTTGCCTTTTGGATGCGTGCTTACAATCTGACACCTGGTCATTAAATTGTTATAACACCCAAACCCTGCACTCTGTTATTGGCTGGAGACTGCCCAAAGGCTGATGCCCAGAAACATCCAACAAATCAAGAAAATACAGACAGAGAGCTTGACCTCTGCAACTACAGGCACCACCACACAGTTAATGTGGGTCATAAGTGATGATTGAGAGAGATTATTTTTCCAGTCCAGTGTTTAAGATTTATGGGGATATATTGGCATAATATGAAAGCGATATGGAATATAATACTCATAAGTATCTTTTTAATAGTGTATAGTCACATGAAAATAAGCATGGTTGTGTTTTCGTTACCTTACAGAGAGTGTGGGTCCTCTTCCAAGGAAGCCATCGTGTTTCTACAGTAGCCCAGAACAAGACAAGCCACAAACTATACTACAGCTTATGTAGCCAAATATCGTTCTCTCCAAACCAACCAAAGTTGGTTCCTGGTCTACCACTGCCTCAATCTGTTACTTTGTGCTATTGTGTGACTTTAGTGAATCCAAACTACCCTTTTAGAACACCGAAGTCACACAATAGCACAACTAGCAACTAATAGCAACTAGTCGATCGAGGCACTTGGCAGACCAGCAACTCCCGTGTTCTGTGAGGCAAAATGAGTGATTTAGCGTATGGAGTTTGGTTGGTCTTGAGAGAGCGATATTTGGCTTGTATAAAATTAAAAAAAGGCTGTCTGACAGCAAAGAAAAGTGGTGAAACATATTCCGGAAACTGATATTGATTTTGTTTGAGGGGACCTTTTTCAGTGGCTAAAATACAGTATGTTTTGTTGCTGAACCTGTCCACAGTAGTTTATTGCTTTGCTTCAGTGCTGCTTCTCCAAACTGGGAATGTGCCAACCGGCATCTACTGTCTGCAATACCCCGACTGTGGATAAGTACCTCATACAACCCTACATCAAATAATCCAAACTGTCCCTTTAAGCAGAATCAGAAATGTGTCTGGAGTCTGAAGGTAAAGACAGAGATTATTGTTACCTTTAACAGCCTCCGGTTTCTTTTTTCTACTCTTAGATTACATACCTTCCTTCATCATACATCATTATATGAGTTTTGGTTGGATAATAGTGTTGTCAGAGATAAATATGTTAAATTGCAGCAGGTAGGTGGTTTTTCCTTCATGCTCATTCATGCATTCAGTATTTGCTGTCAAGATTATTCTGATTTCTTCTTTTTGAAACTGAAAAATAGAGCGTATCACCAGACTGCATTTGATATGGAACAGATAAATACGTTTTTACTGATTATTTTTAAGGGCAAAAGTTTGCACGAAATATCAGCCACTGGATAAGGAACATTGAATCCAAACATACCGTTATCAGCGCTCCTTTCAGAAACTCCCAAAAGAGATTATAGCTTCCGAAAACACAGCAGCACACAACAGTGACCTGTAAATTACATAAGGGAACATGACCCAGCCCCCCCCTCCCCGCTTTTATTCTTCCCTTACTCTGCTTTGTCTTTATCCTTTTCACCTTACCGCCAGCACTATAGCTCTCTCTCACATATACACACACACACATCGGGCACTCTTTCCATCGCTTTCACTTCCATGAACACACACACACACACAGCTCCCTCACTTTCAGACCTTCACTGTCTCTCTCTAGCTTGCACTTCTCGTGCACTTCTTAAAATCTTTTCCAACTTTTTTTGTTTTTGTTTTTGTCGTCTTGCGTTTCCGTTTCTGTCTCGCACACACACACCTTTCTCTCTTGTACAAGTGTATATGCAGACTCCACTCCACTGACATCCAGGCACCTTTGTTTTTGCTGTTCTCTTATGTATTCTCATATAGGTATATAAGAGGTTTAGAGGTGCTCCGAGACGTCGTTATCTGTATCTGTATCTGTTCAACCGACCAAATTATCTGTCTCTGTATCTGGATTCAGGTAGAAGACTCAGTGTGAGTGTCCAGACAACCAGTTTGATCAATAACAGAGCTTCAAATGACAAATGATCCTGTTCTGGTTGAGCAGATGCATGAGTCTAAAATAAAGTTTTATGTCATTGGAATCCAGCTAATTTGGTCACATATCTGTGAATGTATGAAGTAACTGTGACTGTAATTAATTAACTGATGATCTGTGAAGTGTGAAGTTGAACCAGTCATAAAAAGTCATTGTGACTTGATCACTTGTCAGTGACGTGCAGCATGAATTCATGATACTTCCTGCATTAATTCATGCGTTAAATCGTCACGACTCGTGCATCAGTTAGGCGTTACTCAAGTAGATGATTTTTGCACTTATTATAAAGTGTGAACTCTAAGTTTTATGAACTGAACCGTACCACCACAGCTCCTTTAACTGTGGGACACTGAACTTTAAGAAAGTGAAAAAATGTTTTATAAATTGAAATATTCTGTTTTGCGTCATAAATATAAATACTTTACTATAAAGATATATCTATGAAAATATCCTTTAGTCAAAGGGAATAATCTTCGATTGAAATGATGCTGCTATTATAAATATATATATGAATATTTAAATATATTACAATAATATTAGGATATTAAAACTAACTACTTGTGTAAAAATAAATATCTGTTTTCTTTGCATTATTTGTCCATTTTGGAATAATGTATCCATATATGGGTGCATAGTACACATCACAGGCAAATAGGGCTGGAGCGATTTGTTGATATAATAGAAAATATTATGTTAAAATGTTAAAAGTAACGTCTGCATGGCTGCTGTCACCATTACACCATCCGTCATCTTGAGAGTGTTATTTTGCTGTTTATATGTTTTCTGTAGACACGATGATAAATCACAGCAACCTTTTAAAATTATTATAAACTATTATTAAATAGGCTGGAAATTAAATTAATTTTAAAATATGCCACTGTTATCATTATTATCATGTGCTGAATGTGTATTTTTTGTAAGATTATGATTTAATAGAATATTTTGAAATATTAATGAGACAAGTTTTTATATTTATTGAGGGTAAATTAATGATTATGCTTATCAAATAATTAAAAAATATTACATAACCGTGAGCAAAACTGCAGTCAAAGGCCAAAAAAAAGAGGGTTTGTGCAAGAACAGAGGAGAGAAAACACACATGTTCATACAGTGACACACACTGTACTGCCTGTAATTCCTTCTTGTGTGTTGACCTCCCTCTGTTTGATTAAGGACTAGCTGTGGGGAGGCATGTGCTGACTGACCTGGTCACAGCACGCCGCACACACACACACACACACACACACACACAAAGACACACACACACACACACACACACAGACAGATACAGTGGCTCATTTTGTGATTGGATGAGCGCATGTCCCTGGCCCTGGCACCACGGTCTCCCTGGAGCCGCCTGCCAAGAAGTGATGTCACCATCTCTGTTTAGACACATCTCATCTCTCCCTTCAACAAGGGCAAAGCACAGAGCACTTCTGTCTTCCTCTCCCCGTCTCTCCCTCACACACACATTCACACGCTGCTGCGGCGGCCCCGGCATCGGAGCCTCTACATGTCCGCTGACGTGTGAGAACACTGGCTGGAGTCACCGTAGTAAATGTCGTTTCACCTCACATCCATTCTGCCTCACGTCTGCGATCACACGAGGAGCTCGAAACCGCACAGCTCGGTTTATAGCTCTCCACTTCTGCCCTCAGGCTAACGCCAGACCGCTCAGGCTGCAGCTAACAAAAGTCTGAGGGCGCAGTGGGAGCGCACGGTTCAAAGAAGCGACCTTGCGGCTGAAGGGTCGCTGGTTTTGACCAGTAGACAGGGTGTGGGCGAGCAAAATCTTCAACGCTCAACAACTACTGTCAAGTAAGGCTGCTAAAGCTGAAGTAGAAGGGCTCGATAGTGAGACTCGGAGGAGAGAGGTTACTGTAGTGGCCACGAGCTCGCTCTCATTGATGCTCAGCCACTGTGAGGTCACCACTTCGACTGCTGCTGTAACCCTGAGTTTTTATCACACAGCTGCTGCACACTGCTTTGTTTGAGTTCGGAAATAAAGTTGCAACGTAGGAAATTGGTCAAAAATCATTTTTATTGTGCACAGGAGGTTTTTTTTTAAGCGGATGCTATTTGCACCTAGGGTGGAATAGCCATCATGGCTATTTGCATCCATTTGGAATAGCAAATGTGGCTACTTGCGCTCAAGCGTATATAGCCTAGCATGACAGAAACAAGCAGCTCGGTGTCTGTAGCCAACAATACTATTTGCACTCAGGGTGTAAATAGCCGATGTGGCTATTTACACCTGCATGACAGAGACAAACTGCGATAAGTAGTTTTGTTTCGTCAACCTAACCTAACCTAAAAAAAAACTGCAAATAGTAAGTAAACTCAGTCTAAAAATTAAAGGTAACACTTACTTAAATTTCACACTAGACTCAAGTCTTAGTCTCCCAGACCCATCATCCACCTTAACTTATGATCTTATGATCTTACTTATGGTTATGAATGACCAAATAGCTGCTGTGTGCCTATTCTCATCTGGGTGCAAATAGACACATAGACACTCTGTCTTTTTTTTAATTATCCATATGGACAAAAGAATCTGGAAGAATGAAGAAGACGTGGCAGCAAGTGTTTTTAAATGATCTGGGTTTTTGAAATATTACCATTGGTTTATATGTATATCAGAAAAAGATGTGCAGCTGTCACTCTCCCATCTACTCAGATCATCATAACTGCTGTAATCAGCATTCAAACATTCAAACAAATTCACTTCGGGGCAATAAAGGTTTTTATTCATTCAACATATGCTGCACCTGCAGTGTATATTTCAGTCAACATTTCACGCCTGCGTCCACCTGTAGGCTCTGACCTTTGGATGGGGTTTGGTCTGTTTGTTTGTGGTGAAGTTCAAGGTTTGTTAATGTCAGAGAAGGTTTGGTTTGATTTAGTTTAATCTGAGGACATTGCCCTCTCTACCTTGTGTGCATTTGACCGTTGACTTTCCTGTTTTTCGGAAGCAAATGGTTCAAGAGCCCTTTTGGATCCCTTATTTGTAGGAGTGTAAAACACTGCGGTGGTTATTTTTATTTTTTACCAGTTGAAACTATTGCCACAATAATTCACTAACGTTTCTGCGGCCTTACTTCGATCAACTAAAAGGGCAGTCCAGTTCACAGCACCTTTTCTAGATAAACAAAGGATCAAACCTGACTCTTGTAATCGCAGCGGTCATCCTGCGAGTCCACTTCTCTATTTCTTACACGGTCACCCGTGACCCTCTGCAGCTTCCCACCGCCGTACTGCATCCTTAAATCTCTCATATGAACTCTGCATCTTAAGCACCTGGAAGCGGCTATGTGCTTCAACATTGATATTTAAATGCCAAACGGTGCAGCAGCGTATGTGAAGAGATGTATCTGTGAGGAGGAGGCTGACATTTCTGAGGAGGAGAGGGAGACGGGGGTAATGAGAGGAAGAGGAAGGGGGGAAAGAGAGAGAGGAGGAGAGGAGGTGGACTGGTGTTAGAGTGTTAAGTGTGGACGTGCAGAAGTGAATGTGTGTTTTCTTGAGTTTTATGTGAGTGTGTGTGAGCGTCTAGAGTGTGTGTGTTTTAGCATGTGTAAGCCCGGCTGTGGTGTGAGCGTATTTGTGTGTAAGTGACTAAGAGGGCTCGTCATGTGACAGGCTGAGCAGTAGAGATAGAGGTCATCAGTAATGGAAGTCACGCATGTCGTGTCTGAGCGACTATAGAAAACACACACACACACTCCCCACTTAAAATGACACATGCGATGACATATTTATTGTATAATTGAAGCTTGTAAAGGAAAAATCTGCTTTAAAACAAGTTGAATCTTTGTGCTGTTTTGATGCACTGGTCTCATTTCTAGAGCAGCCATCACACATATAGAGATCGATTGTTAAAAAAAAAAAAACGGCAGAAATAATATCCACAAGTGTGATAAGTGTGATTCCCAGTGCACCAGTATTCATCCACATGCACAAAAAGCTATATAACACATTAAAGGAAAGGGGAAAACTCAAAAACAATAACACTGCAACTTTAAAATTCTGGTATTGGGACAACTCTGGTGCCATGGAGGAGGACCTGCACTATTTTCAGGTGATTATACACTAATGAAAACATACTTATGAATATTAAATTCTGTTTCTGCCATATTCCGCCAATAGGTCCCCATAAATCTTACAAACTGGCCCTTTAAAGATATTAAAACTATTAAACATTGATGCGAAATAAGAGCAGTGTGAATAGCCTCAAACCAAAAATATTATTACGAAATGTCCATATTGAGCTTATGATCTATGATCTCTGTATTCAGGAAATGAATATACAGTCGAATAATATAAAATAAAAGAAAATCATAAAAATCAGGGGCTTATTTTGTCCTATAGCTTCAGCTTAAACATTTCGGCATTTGTTGTCTTTAGAAGTCTTCTCGGCTGTATGTTTTGTTTCCCGTGGGACCGTTTTAATTAATAAACACGTCCAGATACACAGTATATTGTGCATTTTCTCAGTATATTCGGTCACTGTCCTCTTCCGCTCCCAAATTCCCAAAACATCCAGAGTAAGAGATAAGAGGAGTATGAGGATGAGGAGGCGGAGGAAGGGGGGTTTGTTGCGTGACAAACAGCGACTCAAAAACCACATGCCCATGTCTTTGCCCTTAGAGGTGAATTGGGTATGTGCTCTTCTTCCGCTGGGTGACTCTGTCCTCTCTCCATCCTTTTCCATTTCTGCGCTCTCGTCCCCTGTGGACGGGCCCGCTCTTGTCCACCATCACACACAAGCACTTACAAGACACAAATTTACAGAGGAGGAAGAGGAGGAGGAGGAGGAGGAGGAAGAGAGGGGGGTTGTTTTAGGAAAACAGAGTGCAAAGTTAACTGTGATAGAAGAAGCAGAGCAATTTGGTCGTCAAAGGAAAAAAAAGAAAAAAACAGAAGACAAGAGCAGAAAACTGAGACTTTGTCTCACTGAGCTAAGAAGCCTTAGAAGAGTTATTTTCAGACGCCATGGCAACCTCTCAGCTGATCCCTCCCATGCGGGAGATGGCACAACGGATCTTTATGAGATTCATTCACACGCCCGGCGTCAGAAAGAAAAGAGGGAAGAGATGAGGCGCAGATGGGAGAGAGACATAAAGATATCGCTGAATCGGAGGCTGGAGGAGCTGCACGGGAGCAGAGCGCTCTTTGAAGTGTTTGTTTGATGCTCATGAATGCTGGCAGCTCGACATGTGCATTTTGTGTACATGTCATTTCCTTCATTCATGTCTGTGTGTAGTGGTGATAGTGGGGGGGGGGTTGGGCTTTGAGTCTCCCAATAGCAGCGGTTTTTGTTTTGTTTTCTTTTGTTTTTTGGTTTTTTTCTGTAGCCCAGTCAGAAGATGAGTGTGTGGGTGTTAAAAAAAAAACCCCGACGCCACGTCTCTGTGAGCAACAACAGCTGGTTTAGCGCATAACCCGAGAAACACACTGTCATTCAAAAGAGATCAGTGGAGCATCCTCAATTTAGCCGTCTTAGTACAAGCGGCGCAACAGTTTTGTTTGTGCCTCGACGCTCCACACTACAATTACTCACCTGATCTTTTCATTGTGTCCAGGTACAAACCCCTTTTTCAAAAACAAAGTTGGGACGTTGTGTAAAATGTAAATGAAACCAGAATGCAGTGATTTACAAATTATTCTACGTAGTATGTGAATAAAACTTCAATAATTAGTGTCCTCTGTTGCCAAACGCAGTTGAATATAGGTCCAAAAGTTTGTGGAAATCATTCAATTCTGTTTTATTTGTTTACATTGTACACATCCTTTTTTTGGTCGTTTGTAATTTGTGCCGATGTAAGTAAAGTTTAAATATTTACTTGATCTAATGTGCTCTTTTCTCTTGTCTCTTTCTCTCTGTGCTTGCTGCCTCTTTTCTCTGGATCACAACCTCTTCGCTTGTCTCTACTCCTGCACCTCAGGTAAAAAACAAAAAAAACAAAACAAAACTTTTCTACTTTCATTCATTCCTGTACAGTAGAGACGCTGCACAGAAAGTCAAACCTCTTATTCTGTGTTGATTTGTCCTGTATTCTGTGTTTTGTGCGCTGAAAGCTCTGTAGAGGTGTCAAAACATCCAGCTCTTGTGCATTTTGGAAGAAGTCGTCTGAAGCCACGGGTGGCTTCGAGCAAGGTTAGATTACCAACTGGGCAAACAAGCTCCAAAGCCCCAGAACTCCAGGAACCCTGAAAGCTCCAGGCTCACTGCGTGTCAACTTGTTTATGCTGTTTTACTGAGAATGTATTTAGGAATATGCAGCACTAAAGGATAAAATCAACTCACTTGAGGTCTCAAGGTGAATCCTGCTTTCCAATAAGATCTTGAGGCTTGTTCTTTAAGAGGCTGCATGTGTCAAAAATCTACTTTTAAAACCTTCTGAGTCTCACATCAGCATCCATCTATGAACTTTTCTGGAGCTTTTGATCATTTTTATCAGCAGATGGACTTAGCTCAGTTATCAAATTTCCATTTTTTGTGTACACTTTCCTCACTGTTGGCTTACACATTGAACTTGAAGTTCATTCTTGACCTCAGATACCATAGTTGACAAAATGATCTCACTGTAAAGGGATAGTTCGAATTATTTGAAGTGGGACTGTGTGAGGTGCTTACCCATCACAGTAGATGGCGTTTGGTGCATTCTCAGTGTGGAGAAGCTAAACACCTTTTAGCCAACTAAAAAAAAGGTCCACCTAAAAAAAAAATCAACATCAGCTTAAGTGTACGCCATATTTAGAATATTTTCACCGCTTACCCTTGCCATCAGACAGCCTATTCTGGTGGAAAACCGCCATTTTAAAAGCGGAATATCACTCTCTCCAAACCAACCAAACTCTTTTAGGAAAAACAGTAATTTTATTTTGCAGAACACAGGTGTTGCAGGACTTCTGCTGCCTCGATCTGTTACACATAAGTCACATAATAACCCAAACAAACTAACCAACTGAGGCAGCGGTGACCAAGCAAGACCTGTGTTCTGCAAGGTAAAATGACTGTTTTTCCTCAAGGAGTTTGGTGGCTTTGGAGAGATCGGTATTTTGCTTATATATAATGGCGCTGGTATGTGCTTAGCTTCCTACACTGGTACTCCTGCTGCTTCTCCAAACTAGGGGCGTGCTGACCACCATGTACTGTAGGGTAATATAGTATCTCACACAACCCCACTTCAAAAAAAAAAAAAATCAGAACTATCTCTTTACTAGCTGCTGGAGCTTTTTTATGAAAGGTTCCAGAACAGCAAGCGAATTGACCTTAAGGCAGGACTGCTCTTTATTTTCATTTTGTGCTTTGAATGTTGCATATTCCTAAATGTATGTGTTAATTCAGATTAACACATTTTAAAACTGGGGTCAGGTACTAACAAAGCGTAGAAACACTTCACGCACAGATGATTGCATGGGGTCATGGGGTGTTGAATGCTTCATTCAGCCGTGGCTTTTATGTCTCGTCGTTCAGACCTTTTTAAACTGAATAGGAAGAGAATGTGTTTATGGTAAGAGAGGTCAAATAGGAATAAAAATGTGGTATTTTAACAAGCGCGCCATCCCACAAACACAGCACTTATCACTCACTGTACACGTGGGAAAATATCCGTTCACGCCGAAGCCTCACCTATCCGAGGTTGCTCTTTTCACTAACGCACAGAAGCCCCATGGAGACACTTTAATTTGGGAAATTGAGTGCAGCGAGCTCGGCATCTCATCACTGTCTTAGCTTGAAGTGGGGTGGGAGCTGGGGCTCCGCTCCCTCGTCCAATATCGAGTGCAGTTTTTAGACTTTTTAAGGCCACGGAGCTGCATGCATCAAACTGGAGATGAGCCTCCACTGCAGCGCGCGGGCCTGCTCACACTGTGAGCGATGCTCCGTGGTAAATAAAAGTGGACTGTAATGGCAGCCCCTATCCCCAAAAGATGAAGAGGAACTGGAAAGTGGCTGGCAGCGCTATTTCCCAAAACTGGTTTTAAGCCTTTGAGAGATATCTCATGTCTTGGAGGGCAAATCATGAGTCAAATCTCAGGTCTGCATCTTCTCTGAATTCATAAAGAAAGTTTGACAGTGTGTTTTATTGGAACTAACATACCTGCCATGGTAAAAGAGTGATTACAACCACCTATTCTGGCTGAATCAGACTTTCTGGAACACACTGGGATTAGCGTCTGCGTTCATTCTTGGGCACATGTGTGAATGTACGTCGAAGGCATCTAATATCCGCCAGGGGAATACAAGATCAACACCCACAGCTCCTCTCGGAACATTTGCTGTACAACAGCAGGAGCTGTGAAATGTCGCACAGCTAAAGGTTATTTCCTACTTCATTAGTGCCCGGGGAAAAAACAGCGATGCCTGCGTTCTGACTGAGCAAGTTGCGGTAGTCAGTGGGCCAAGGACAGTGTTAGTCTGAGATAAGGTGAGAGGGATGTTGAGGGCTGGAGTGGTTAATTATAGCAGCAGGTAATGTGAAGTGAGATTATAGGAGGTCCCATTTGTTGAGGAATCGGTTGAGAAAGCGGAGTTGCAGACATTCACACATGCATGTATTTAGTGGTGGAAGAAGTATTTAGATTATTTGAGTAAAAGTGTCAATGCAACGAAGTAAAAATACAAACTGCGGTTCCAAAAAAGTTGTAACATTGTGGAAAATGTTAATAAAAACAGACTGCAATTATTTGCACGTACTTTTTGACCCACATGGAATTGAATACAGTACAAGATATGTTCAAATAATGTTCAAATTGAATAATTTTATTGTTTTTTGTAAATATACTTATATACATTTGCAGTGTGTTGCAGAAAAGCTGGGACAGAGGCATAGTTACCACTGTGATACATCACCATTTCATTTAAACAACACTCAGTTAGCATTTGGGAACTGGGGACACTAAATGTTGAAGTTTCGAAACCAAAATTCTTCCTCATTCTTACTTGATTTGCAGCTGCAGGTGCTCAACGGTAGACATGACGTCTGATGAAGGGCTGGCGCCCGAAACGTCACACGTAGTGATATACTACACCATTAAAAATGCTATAAAGAGCAGTTTCTGGTGTGCAGACTTAATTTTATACCTTTGTATTTGCATTTCTGTCCAGCGCACATTACTTACTGTTAAAAAATTCAAATGATATTCAGTCCTAGTCTCCACTCGCAACCCCAACCGGTGCATCACCAACCCCACTCAGTCGGAGAGTGACCAGTCACTACCAGAGCTCATTTTTGGGGACCTGGGTTGAACATTCTTGATTGGAGGCGCCGGCTGCAGCCAGCTGCAGGCAGCCCTGTTGTGAGGGATTATAGTGGCTGCTGTAATTTGCTGCTCTGATAGGGTGCTGCTTCCTCGAGAGCGGCTCATATGTATCGTGTGTTTTGAGTGTGGGAGGATGCTTAATTCTGGTGGCTGACACGAGGCCTTGTGAGGCCCGGTGTCTTATCGATCGCGGAGGCTTTACTGTAGATACGTGCAGGCGGCACTGTTTCCTGTGTGAATGGAAGTGCAAAGCTCACACCTGACGTCTGGCACAAGATATGATAGATAGCAGCAACTAAAGTGCAAAATGTAGGGATGCATTTGGTGCATCCGCCTCATATATTAAAGCAAAATAAAAACACACGACGATTACATCTTAAATGAGGTGCAGTTGTGTGAAATATGACTGAATCTTGCCCTTTTAGTATTTATGCCCATGCAAAAAACAACACAGTACATACAATAACAGCACATAACAATTAGAAATTACTGTAAAAAACAAACTGTGTTAAAAAACTTGAAGTGCATGGGTGCTGCGCCCTCTGTACTGGAGCCCCTAATCATTTTTCATAACTGGAAAGGGTCTCACCGAATCTAAAGAGCAATTTTTACCACAGAAATGTAAGAATTTTATGTTGTATGCCCAAATGAACAAGAACAAAAATGGTCCATGTCTCAGTTTGGTTATTTACTGCAGTCAAGTTACTCTTTGTCTTCTTGTGAGATTCTGCCATCTTGTGGCCAAGACAGGTAGCACAGTCAACAGGGATACTATTAAAGGAATAATCCCCCCTGACCTATCATCCAGTAAAGATTGTTATTTCAGTAGCACAGCACAGCGTGAGACACCAATCAAATATTCTCCAACGATAGGGAACATACATAATATAATAAATGGCCATTGCACACTGATCAAACAAAATCAGAGACTCTAATTGTATTGTGTTTGAAAGCGGCAATTTATTCTTATTTATCCTTTATTTATCCAGGAAGGCCTCAGTGGAATACTTGATCTGTTCTTCCAGGGAGTCCTGGTCGGCAGTGCATGCAGTTTCACATAAAAGACAATTTCGCATGTTTGAAAACATATAGAACATTAAAAAACACACAATTGAAATGGTAAAACACACAGACCATACCAGTAATATCCATATCACATTTCACTTCAAGTCAAGGATTATGTAAAGTAGCAACATGTTTCCTTCAGGACAGTTTGTGAAAGACCTTTAAAGGTATTTAAAGATGGGAGAGCTAAAAGAAATGGTATTTTGCAACTCACTTCCTGCCGAGGGTGCATAAAAAGAAAAAAACGGTATCCACAGCTATACTCAGCAGTTTCAGCTAAATCACATCACTCAACACAGCTAATACTCAGCAGGTCCAGTGAGTTTACCACTGGGCACAAGCTGCCTTGTTAACGGTACGTGCACTATATGCGCATGGTCAGAGAAATGATCTGTTTGATGAAGCTTGGTCAGTTTGCCATGCGCTCAAACACTGACAAACACAGATTAAACATGTCAAATCTGACCCCGACATCTGCAAACAAGAACAGACAGCCATGATGGCACATCAAACAAACATTTGTGTTTGTCCGTGTTTGCAGGAGAATGTTGTGCCATGGACTAATTGAATTGTGAATTTGATCCCTATTCAAGATGAATAGAAGAGAGAGTTTAGGCTCAAAGGAACAATTTTGAACAAGGGGTGGTCGATATGGGTATAATTCCATATCACACTTTACGTGTTGTTATTTGATACTGTGATATTATCAAACATTGTGATATGATACATTTTCTGGAAATTCAGTTGTAAAGCTGTTTATAGATAAAATACCCTCAGCAGAATGTCTTTTTGGTGTAATGAAATACCTGAAAAATACGGTGCTTTGTTGCATTTATGCAAAAATCCTGCAAATGCAATATTGTCATAAAACAGTCCAGCTTATTGATTTGCCACATGGGCTCCAAGGGCCAATTACAAAGATATTAAACAGATTGACAGGGTGAGAAATGCTGGAGGGGAATGCTGCTTTTGATATCCCTCCCCCCTGTGGTTATTCATTTTTATCCCCGGTGGGGATACATGTTATCTCTGCTTCTGGTCAGGATGAATAAATTAAACGCATCTCCTCTGCACTGCCAGCATATGTTGGAAGTTGATAAGCCGTTTTAAAGAGACGTTATGGATCCTCGTGAGTCATAAGTGGATTGAACTCTTATATGTTACAGCGGCGATGGCAAAATAAATCCAGTTCCACACTTTGTCCCCGCCACTGTCAAGTCAGACTATGAACAATAATAGCTAGCTTAGTGCTGATGTTCCCTAGCTATCAAAAAAGAATACGGGTATCAAGAGGCAGCAAAACATTTTATCATTTTTCGTGTGCACAGGAAAAGTCACAAATAAGGAGCGAGACAAACATCCATGATGACATAACTTGGCCTACTTTGGTCGAAGTCAGCAACCCAGAATTGAAGTTCTTCATCACTGAAAATGATGCAGATTTGGGGGTTGGAGATCCACAGGGAGGGGGGGGGATCAAAACAGACAGGGACCCCCCCACCCCCTTTTACTGTTTGATGTTAGAATAGGCCTAATTAATATGTCAGTGACAGCTGGCTCAAATAAAAAGTATTGGATATTGTTCAAGCCAGAATCTGAATTTCTTCAATAAAATTTGATTTAGGAAAACATCCCTGATGGTTAAAGGTTATATAGTATTTTTCTTATGCCATCTAATTTCCAAATATTGTGTTATTATCTCAAGAAAATTTTAGTTTAGTCCATGAAGAAGTTACAAATTCAGTATCAGCGGACCAGACAATCACCTGGTGACCTGATTAATGAATACTGATGTTTTGATTTCTGATTTAGAGAGACTGTTGTCTTTGTAGAATAGTTCCTAAGTAAGTTCTGATGGTGCATTTTTACTGTTAACATGATCATAATGACATTTCACCTCAAGACAAATCATTACACTGACAGGTAAAAAGCACACAACATCATATTGTGCTAATTATTCAACATTTTTGTATCTTTGCTTACAGGAAGTTACCCAATGCAATCAACATTTCTTCCTCAGAAATGTTTTAATTAGTAATCTAGGTCTATAATCTGAGCTATTTGATTTAAAGATGAAGTTTTACAAAGGCCTAAACTAGAGCAAGAGTTCTTCTGCTGTTGTAACACAAGTAACACTGGTCTTTGTCCAGCAGGTGGTGCTATGTAACAAGAAGTATAGTGAGTCTCCTTTACCTCCAACTTGCTTGCTCATGCCACTAAAACTCATTATTTACCTCCTTGTTTTTCCACATTCACCATCTCTGCTCATATATCTCCTCCAATATCCTGCAACATGTCTCGAGCAGTCATTAAACTAATCCACTGATCTCTGCAAAGCGATGTTGAAGCTGTGATAATTTCTGAGACTATTTCTCTTGATACTTCCACCGGCGGAATATGAATTGGCTCTCCAAGCAAAGGGCGAATCAAAGCTATAAATCACAAGTGATTTGTGTCAGCGGACTCCTTCAGACTCCATAATGGTCTTTATCAGGCCAACAGCAGCAGCCAGCGTCAATAAAGATGGAAACGGATGGTTTTCTGCACTGGGGAACTTTGTATGTACTGACTGCAGAAGTTAGAAGCCATGAACGCAGTGTTGATATGTAGGAGCCACTGTTTTCACCTTGGCAGCATGGATTTAAGTCGTTTTTTTCCCAGTCTGGATCACAGTAAAGGCATTGGATAGCCCTATAAACTCAAAAGTCCGTCCCTGACTCACTTGAGTGAGTGATGAAGTTGTTGGTCAGTCGAGTGTTGGAGTGCCCTCAATGGCTGTTGTTCTTTAGCAGTGAGACCAAGTTATAGTTTCAGTTCAGTTTCATTTTATTTGTACAGTGTAAAATCATAACAAAGTTATCTCAGGGCACCTTTCCTATAGAGCAGGTCTAGACTGTACTCTTTATAAACCCAATAGGTCTCACCAAGAGCAGGCGGTGTCTGTGGCGAGGAAAAACGTCTTTGCATTCTTTTCAGTCTTTGCATTCAAGTCCCTTAGAGCCACTTTTAACAGAGTCTTGACTTATCGTTCTCTGTGCAACTGAGTCGGAAGTTGAGTCTCTGTCTGTAATTTGGGTGCTGTCAGATTGGTTCAAACTAAGCGGACCTGGGGAATTAAGTCCCAACAAACATGAGACATCTGCCAGACATGCAGATCATGTGTGTATTGTGTTGATCGGTCCAGGGGCCTCATTTATAAACTGGACTTTTGATCTTAAGTATGAATGAAGCGGAAAACCAAGTATAAGCGGTTATTTATCAGACCTTACTTTGTGGTGGAAATGATCTTATATCTAAGCAACTCAGCACAAATCTAGGAACATTTTCATTAATTAGGCCTCAGAACCGAATCTGTATGGCTGCACAACATGCAAATGGTTCAGTGTCTGGATATCTGATGGACGTCCCATCTTGGACATTGACATGGAGATCAATATTTGAAAATCTGGCTAGGAGATTTTTTTTTGACATCTAAATTAATGAAAACTTTTTATTTGTGATAGACAAATAAATATGTGTAATTTATCAACAGTGCCCCCTGCTGGCCGAAAGAAGGGAAATTAATTGATTTGTGACACACTTATTCTTTTTAATCTTTAAGTTTGAGGTGAGGTACCAAGTATTTTCAAGTCAGTCAGTCTCAAGTCGAGTCAAGTCCAAGTCAAGCACATTGATCATACACGGTGACGCTCCAGCCATATTCCATTTCAGAGCTGTTTCATCCTTGTCTTGTTTGATCTCAAGCTCAAGATGAAGCATCAGAATCTCGACAAGTGTTCACTTGTTTTCTGAAGCTCAATTTGTTTGCATTTGCTGTGTGTTTGTGTCTTTATGTGGGTGTGTTTGCACTGTCAGGAGGCCAATTAAGGCGTGTGAATAAGTGCAAGTCTCTGCTGGTCCCCGGCGACAGGCCAGAAGACGTAGTGCTTGTGTGTCCACATCGCAGAGGATGGATGGCCTGTTTGGGGACAGTGTGTGTCCTCTCTGTAAAACAGTCAGGACAGCTTTCATTTCCATCCATCACCTCCGCCGTGATGATTTGGCCTTTAGAGAAGCGGGCCGTCTGTCCGCCCTCTTAATGAGGTTTTGAGGGATTCGGTTGCACCAAAAAAAAAACTTTCTAAAGTTTGCGCAGGAGTTTTGTTTTGCTTCCGCGCTGCATAATTGTCCCATAAATCCAAACATTTTGTCTTAATTGAACAAGTTTAGTAATAATATTTGGGTTCATGATGCAGATTTATGCTCATCTTGTTGCCATTTGATTTTTTTTTTCATCCCAGAACTCAAAGTAAATATTACATGTGCTCAGTTTCAGCCTTTTTTCATTATCATGAGAACTTTAACCTTATTTCCTTTCCCGTCTTTATTGGATTACTTAATGAGTTTCAGAGTCAGAAAGCAAAACTGCTGCAGAAATGGTATTTCGTGTCCCAAAAGCAAGGTTTGTTGTTATCTGTGAGCAGCAGCAGTATTCTTCATGGGGCTGGGGGCGGTAATGAGAAAGTTATGAGATTGTTCCTTCCCCCCTCTGTGCTGCTGGAGAAGACTGATGAGCCTGAACTTGCAAATAAAGTAAAAACAATCAGGGGAGAGGGTAGGAAGGAGGACGGCGCACACGCGCGCACACACGTACCAAATAAAAAAGAGATGTGCTCGTATACTCCTGGAAGATTGATTGTGTCAATATCCACTTCATTTCT